>VZRN01000086.1:40257-57034 GCA_013397935.1 Dasyornis broadbenti
GTCCCGCCCCCTAACACGCCACCGGCGCGCCGGGGATGGAGCGGAGAGCGCGGAGCCTTCTGGCGCGGTCCGCGTTGATTGGCTGGAGGGCGGGCACTGGTCTAGCATGAGTAACGGTGATTGGCTGCAAGCGACCACCCGGCAGCATTGCGCGCTGTGATTGGCGGGGAGAGCGGCCTCTCAGGGTGAAGGGACAATGGCGGCGGCGGGTGGGGGGGGTTGAGGGGGTGGCTGTGGCTTGGTGTTGCTGTTACGGGCGCTGACAAGTCCCCGCCGCCCCGCGGGCTCCGAGAACAGCCGTCTTGTCCCACCGCGCCGATCCGGGTCAGTCATGCACCGGGGCAGCGCGGGTTCCACTCGGGTCCATCCCCGCGACCTCCAAGCCGCTGAACCCTGAGGGTTCTCCGAGCTTTTCGAGACGTTAATTAAATGTCTCTTTTCGTAGCACTCCGGAGGGGAAATGCAGTAGCGTGGAGTGAATCCAGCTGGCTGTCACGGGAGCTTTGGAGGCGATGGAGCCGCTGCCGGAGCTCTACTCGATCTTCCAGGGAGAGGTGCGGGGAGCGGGCGGGCTCGGCGGGGGGCACAGCCTGGGCCGTGCTCTTTGTTGGTTTGTTGTGTTGCTTTAGGCAGTGTTTAGCGCAGGGGATGTTTGGCTGACTGACAGTTCTGCACCAGCTACACACGCCTGTGTCCATGCACCTGTGAGTTTCTGTGCCGATGTGTGTGCAGCGATAGAGGGGTGGGCAGCAGGGGAGGGGGGGATTCTGTCCTTCTGCTCCACTCAGGTGATTCCCCACTTTCAAAGCGGCCTCCAGGCCTGAGTTCAACGTCAGAAGAACATGGAGCTGCTGGAGAGAGTCCAGAGGAGACCCCGGAGCTGCTCCAGGGCTGGAGCCCCTCTGGAGCCAGGCCAGGAGAGCTGGGGGTGCTCACCTGGAGAGGAGAAGGATCCAGGGAGAGCCCAGAGCCCCTGGCAGGGCCTGAAGGGGCTCCAGGAGAGCTGGAGAGGGACTGGGGCCAAGGCATGGAGGGACAGGAGCCAGGGAATGGCTTCCCAGTGGCAGAGGGCAGGGATGGATGGGATCTTGGGAAGGAATTGTTCCCTGGGAGGGTGGGGAGGGGCTGGCATGGAATTCCCAGAGCAGCTGGGGCTGCCCCTGGATCCCTGGCAGTGCCCAAGGCCAGGCTGGACAGGGCTTGGAGCAGCCTGGAACAATGGAAGGTGTCCCTGCCATGACAGGGGTGGCTCTGGATGGGCTTTAAGGTCCTGTCCAACCCAAACCATTCCCTGATTCTCTGCTAGATCTCCATATGAGACCACCTCTGTAGGTTTTTGTGCCTGTTCTCACCTGTGGGTTGAACACGGGGCTTTGTGAAGTTCTTTCCTTCAGCTCTTGTGTTGATTTTCCTCCCAGGTTGCTGCAGTGACAGATTATGGGGCATTTATCAGAATCCCAGGCTGCAGGAAACAAGGTTTGTGTCTCTGATGCAGCTTCATGTTCGTGTGTCCAAGCCAAGCAGTGACCTTGGAATTAAAGGCTTTTAGAAAAAGTTCAGAAAAGGAGTTTTTCCCAAATTAGGAAGAAATTTGTGTTCTTGGAAAGTATTTAAAAGATGATGGATTTTTGCGTGAATAGGAAAAAAATCTTCAGATTTTTGGTAACTTCAGGGTATCTTGGGGTGGGTTTTTGGTGATTTCAGAATATTTTGGTGGAGGTTTTGATAACTTCAGGATCTTTTAGAGAATCATTTGAAGATTATGAACAAACGGTATGTTAATGTTAGGAGCTCTGCCATGGGGTAGGTTGCCCAACTTGCTTCATTTCGTGGCCAGTGTAAATTAGCTAAAAAAAAAAAAAAAACCAAAACCAAAAAAACTGGAGGGAAGGTCAAATAAAAAATACTGGAAAATCAACCTTAAAGCTGTGTCTGTGTTTGTGGGGAAAGCTGCAACCCCCGCAAGGAGCCCCTTCTCTGCTCCCCTCCTGAAGTTCCGGTTCTCCTGCGGGATTCTGGACGGGAATGTGGCTGCTTGGGGAGGTCGCTGGAATGTGAGCAGGGAACACCAAGATGTTCCCAGATTTCTCCTCCCCTGCAGAACCCTGGTGCCCACATGTCTATCACCCGAATTAAAAGCTAATTTGGGGCAGTGTGGCCTGTCTTAGCGGTTAAAGAAATTGGAGCACCCTCCAAAATAGATTTATATTTATTTATAAACACATTTATTATTTGTAACTGTGCAGCTGTACTCGCGGTCTGTACATTGTAAACCACATTGAAAAACAGAAATTAAAAAAGAGTGAGCTAAAGATGAAATAAACACTGTTAATTTTTTAATTCTGTTCATTAATGGTGGAAAAATACACTCCTTCCACATGCCGAGGGTTATCTGCTTCAAGCCGCCTTGGAAACTGCTGTTCTGGAGGGCAAATCTGAGGTCCATTCTTACTTTTAATCCCTCTTCTCTTCCAAGGCCTGGTCCACAGGACTCACATGTCCTCCTGCCGTGTGGATAAACCCTCAGAGATGGTGGATGTCGGGGACAAAGTCTGGGTGAAGCTCATTGGGAAGGAGGTAACCTTCATTACGATAAACGATCCTGGGTGCTAATTACTGCCGTGGCCGTTTCTTCTGCTCATCCCCTCTGTTCCCCTCGCAGATGAAGGATGAGAAACTGAAGCTTTCGCTCTCCATGAAGGTTGTTCATCAAGGCACGGGGAAGGACCTGGATCCCAACAATGTTTCCCTTGAGTAGGTGATTCTGCTGAGCAGAGCAGAGCAGCTCAGGTGGGAAAGGCTTCCCACTGCCAGAGGGCAGGGAGGGATGGGATTTGGGAAGGAATTGAGGGTGGGGAGGGGCTGGGATAGAATTCCCAGAGAAACTCCTGGATCCCTGGCAGTGTCCAGGTCTGGGTCAACTCTGCTCTTTGGTTACAGAAAATTTTGAGAGCAACCTCTCAAAACCTGGTCGGGTTGTGTTCATACGAAACTGCAGGATTACGGATGAGAGTGGATTGCAAACGGAGCTGTCCTTCTCTCCCCAGTCAGGATGAGAGGAAGAAACGAACCTTCAGGGACTACACGAGCCAGAAGATCACCCTTGAGGCTGTCCTGAACACGGTGTGCAAGAAATGTGGCTGCAAAGGTGGGTCTAGGCAGGGCTCTGCTGCTTTTTTTTTTTGCCTTGTCCCAGCCAGGTTGTGACCCATGGGCAGGGACACCTTCCACTGGCCCAGGCTGCTCCAAGCCCTGTCCAGCCTGGCCTTGGACACTGCCAGGGGCAGCCCCAGCTGCTCTGGGCACCCTGTGCCATGGCTACACGTGGTTCTGTGTAGGGACTGAGTTTTGCTTGCACGTGTCACTTTTTTATCACTTTTTTATCACTTTTTATCTCTTTTTTTATCAGTTTTTTATCACTGCATTTTTTGTCGCTTTTTTTAAAAAAAAAAGGTTTAGTCAACTCTTTCTCTAAAAGTTTATTCCTTAAAATCACATCCCTTTGGGCTACTGGTGAGGGGCCACGACGATGATTCAGGGCTGGCGGGATGAGGAGAGACTGAGGGAGCTGGGCCTGGTTTTTGTGGAGAAGAAAACACTGAGAGGGAATCCCGTCGCTCCGCGCAAATATCCCGTCGCTCCGCGCAAATATCCCGTGGATCCGCGCAAATATCCCGTCGCTCCGCGCAAATATCCCGTCGCTCCGCGCAAATATCCCGTGGATCCGCGCAAATATCCCGTGGATCCGCGCAAATATCCCGTGGATCCGCGCAAATATCCCGTCGCTCCGCGCAAATATCCCATCGCTCCATCCAAATATCCAATAAGTCCAATCCACACAAATATCCCATCGATCCACGCAAATATCCTATTGGTCCATACTAATAAATAGCCCATCAATCCACACAAATATCCCATAAATCCATACAAATATCCCATTGATCCATCCACGCAAATATCCCATCAATCCCTATAAATATCCCGTTGATCTCTATAAATATCCCGTTGATCTCTATAAATATCCCATCGATCCATGCAAATATCCCATTGACCCACACAAATATCCCTGAGCTCCAGAGCAGTTGATGGGTCGCACTGTTGCCTCAGGAGCTGTGTCTTTGAGCTAAAACCAAGCATGGGGGTTTGTAACCTCCTGGAGTGGTGTCCTGCCTGCTTCAGCAGTGTGGAGATGACTTTCGTGGTGCCTTTTCCCGGCTTTCTCCGAGTTGCTGAGGCACAAAATCGTTTTTTGGTTTTTTTTTTTTGTGCAGGAGTTTTTGCTGTGCCCTACTTTTGCTGTGGAGAGTAAAGGGTTAATGGGGTTCACGCTATTCTGGAGGAGGTTAACGGTGAGGATGGGCTCTGTAGCGGTAGATGAGCGTCTTTAAAATCCTATTTTAAAGAATTAATGCTATTTAAGGAACTATTCTATATAAAATACTACTTTAAAGAGCCCCAAAAGCCAGGGTTATGCCGATTTCCAGTCTGATTTTTAATAACGGTATCTCCTCCTCACAGCAGGTGCCAGCTCTCCAGATTTCCACGGCAGCTCTTAGTAGGTCAACTTTGAAGTCTCCAGAGTGGAAAGGGTAGAACCAGATGAGCTGAATTTCTCTCTCTTTGTGGCTTTAGCTCATTCTCCAGGTGCCAATCACACCCATTTCCCTTTCCCACACTCTGTTCTGTGCTGATTAAGCCCCTGCACCAGACACGTTTTCACTTGTTGAGGCAGGAATATTTTAGTTTTTGCCTGACTGATCCCTCCAGAATGCCCTGGGTTGTGTTTGTTCCCCGTCCTGTTTAATCAGGGCACGTTAAACCGGCTGAAATTTTTGGATTAAAAAATGTCCAGTGCCGATTGTCTCCTTGTGACTGATAACAAAAAAAGGCTTGGCAGCACTTCAGGTGTGTGAAATGCATTTGTTAAAAAGATGAAAAAACGGGAAAGGGGATGGGTTGTAGCTTCAAACACCTTTTTTCCAGGTCACTTTGCCAAGGAGTGTTTCATGCAGCCTGGAGGCACCAAATACAGCCTCGTTCCCGAGGAGGAGGAGGAAGAGGAGGAGGCAGCAGCGGGGCGTGAGGGAGATCAAAGGAGCAGCCAGGCTGAGGAGCCTTCAAAGAAAAGGAAAAAGGTACGGGGTGACCTCTGGCTGGCCTGGGAAAGGGAAAGGGGGTGGGGGATTTGCTCTGGAGTTACAACCGAGTTACTACAGCAACGTGAGGGTGAGTGGCCGCTTCTGGGCTGAGAGGTTGGTTCAGTTTTGTGCAAATTTTGTAGCAAAACAGGAATTTCCTCTGCAGGTTTTTAGTAATTCTTAGGCTCTCTGCTTTTATTCTTGTTAAGCTGTCTTTAAGATGATTTTGAGCTACAACCCACAGCCCTCAAAAGATATTTCTTAGAGTGAGAAAAAGGTGATTATTTTTTTTTTTCCTGCTCTCTGTGAGGCTCTACAGGAGTTGCTTCAGTGTCCTGGATTTCTGTGATTCCTGCCAATTATCCTGCCTTTTCCTGCCCTCCCACCTTTCTTTGATCTGAACTCGGTGCCCTGCTGGCTGCAGGGGCTATCCTGACCCAGCCAGAGCCATGGGAATTGGATTGATCTGCACGCTCCGGGGGAAAATCCCCGGCTGTGTTTGCACACGGAGCACTTCCCATTGCCAGGCTCCAGAGGAATCTCTGTCCCTGTGAAAATGGCACAGGATCAGAGTCCTTTTCCAGGCAGTGTTTGACCTCTGGCTTGGAGCAGGATGGGAGGAAATAAAACACAGGTGAGGCTTGAACCCGAAGCAGGAGCTTTTGGTGGTCAGGTTTATTGAGTGAGGAATATTCACAGAATCCCAGAGTTGGGATTGGGTTGGGAGGGGCCTCAAATCCCACCCCACCCCACCCCTGCCATGGCAGGGACACCTTCCACTGGCCCAGGCTGCTCCAAGCCCTGTCCAGCCTGGCCTCGGGCACTCCCAGGGATCCAGGGGCAGCCACAATCCAGTTCTAGACTTCAATAAATCAGCTCTTGCATCAGCCCCTTCACAGTTCTGCATTTAATTACTCTTCCAGAGCCCTTTCTCTTTGTTTTTCCCCCCTTTTCCAGCTCTGTGGCATCTCTGTATCCTTGGGGAGTGGAAGCAGGCAGGAAAGGTGGTAAAGGCTCCAACTATTTAAATATTGTGGAGAAAAATGACACTTGAGAGGTGCAGAAATAGCTCCTTATCCCATCCCTGCCCATCCACCAGGATGGGGATTCCCAGTGGAGCCTTGCCCTGCTGACACCACAGGATATGTGGGGCACTGTCCTGAATTTGTTCCCGGTTTTTTTGGGGTTTGATGGATTAGCAGCTTTCCTTTAAACCGCACTTGTTCCTTTGATCTCCCTCCCTTCTCAAGGATGACATCAAAAGTTTTCAGATGTTTTCCAGAGCTGGAATAATAAAACTCTGAGCTTTTTTGGGGGCAGGATGTGGGACCCTGGAGATGAATCGTTCCCTTGTTGTCTCGAGTGCCTGCTGTGATCTTGCCTGGGAGCCACCATGTGCTTCCCTGCTTGCCTGGAGCTCCGGGGTTTACAGCACATGGAAACGCCTCCATGGACTCGGTGGCAGCCTCCTGACCTGTCCCATCCCACGTGTGTGACACCGGGGTGGGGCTGGGATTCTTCAGTGAGTAGGAGGGAGCTGCCAGCCCCCAAGTGATCCCATTTCCATTGAGTGTCAGAGTGAAAAATTGACATTTTTGCTTGTTCCTGGTTAGCGTTTTGTGCCTTCCTGCACCTGATGTTTCCTTGCAGTTTCTGGGTGTTTTTTCCTCTTCTCAGAGATTCCTCAGGATCCTCACCCCCTTTTTTCTCACCTTGCCTTCCCAGTGGTTCCTGAGCTCCTCTTTTTCCTCTTTTCCCTCCTGCCTGAGCTCCAAAGCGTTTCCAGGATGGGGACAGTGTCAGGTCTGTGCCCTGGGACAGTGGCAGTGGCACATCTTTGTAGTGGCAGCTCTCCCTGATGGGTGTGTGAGCTCTGCCCTGTCTCCTGTAATTCCTGAGAAAAGAAATGGCCTGAGGGAGAAGGGGGAGATGCTGGAGCGTGTCCAGGGAAGGGAATGGAGCTGGGGAGGGGCTGGAGAAGCTGAGGGAGCTGGGAAAGGGAGAAAAGGGCTTCAGGGGGAACCTTGTGGCTCTGCACAGCTCCTGACAGGAGGGGGCAGCCGGGGGGGTCGGGCTCTGCTCGCAGGGAACAGGGACAGGAGGAGGGGGAACGGCCTCAGGCTGGGCCAGGGGAGGTTTAGATTGGATTTTGGAAAAATCCTTCACAGAAAGGGTTGATAAAACTTCCCAGGGCAGTGGTGGAGTGCCCATCCCTGGAAGTGCTCGTAAACCACGTGGATGTGGCACTTGGGGACGTGGTGGATGCTTGGATGATCCCAGAGGGCTTCTCCGACCTAAACAATTCCGCAACTCCGTGGTGCCGTGGCAGGGATGTGCAGAAGCCCCGGAGCTCATCCAGGCAGACACAGGCTCTGTGTCCCTTTTCCTGCCAGGGTCACGGGGTGAGGGAGCTCCCATGGGAACAGCAGGGTCCCTGCTGGGATTGTGTAGGAGGCAGGAGGCTGGGAATGGCTGAACCCTCCTGATCCTGCTGTCTTTGTCTTCCGAGAAACAAACCTGCAGCGTTGACCAAGGGTTAACCCCTCGGATTGGAATTCCCCAAATTTATCCTGACCCACGGAATAGCTCATCCCTGAGGTGGTTTTGGACTGGGATCGGGGTTTTTGGAAAGGCTTTGCTGCTGCTCTTTTCCCCACCTTGGGGAAGATTTCCAGGAGATCTGCCTGCAGATCCTGGTGTGAAAAGCACACCTGAGTGGTGTTTGTTCTGTGCCTCATCCAGCCTTGGTCCATCCTCAGTTTTACTGGTTTTACTGGTTCCTCCATGGCATTAAGTGGGCACAGCCCTTCACAAATTGTGTTTAATCCCCGCTTTTCTGAATCTGCCTGTCTTTATTTACTGCCTACAGACTGGATTCCTCTCCTCAGCTTCATCCTGACCGCTCCTCAAAAAAAAAAAAAAAAAAGATGCAAAACTACCTTTAGATTTATGTGACAAATCTTGTTTGGAGTGAAATCGGATGATGGAATAAGAAAAAATAATAAAATTAAGGAGCCTGGAGGGATTCCTGGCACACCCGTGTCAGATGTTGGAAATCCATCCTAATTTTCCACAAGGACAGCCACAAAATCTTGGAATGGGATCAAAACTCCACAAAAGGGTCTGGTGAAAAACATTTCAACTTCTTGGAGAGCTCTGGGCACTCCCCTCTTACCTCAACCCCAAATACCTTGAGGAGGAGGAATGAGCTGCTGCAACATTGTTGAAGCACAGCCTGGAGCAGAGTTCCTCCCGAAGGGCAGGAGGGAGCCTGGAGTGCTGCAGGCGCCCCTCTTGGAGCAGCTTTTGGAGCAGTAGGCAAGGAATTCCATGAAAACCAGCGCTCAGGCTCTATCCTAGGCTGCTGCTGTCCTGCTGGCAGCTCCCACCAGGGGCTCTGCTGAGAGGTTTCAGGGCACGTTTGTGCCGTTCTGCTGGGATTGTGATCGTTGCGTAGGTGGGGCAGGATGTGCAAGAAACCACACAGTGCAGCTCCGTGTGTCCTGAGGGCTCTGCACTGAGAGCTCCTTGGGGCAAATCCTCTCCAAATATCCCCCCAAAATGCGGTGTTCGGAGTGAGCTGAGCCGAGGGAGCACTCGGCAGCCCAGGGCTGGCCTGGGGCCCCGCAGGCAGCAAGCTGGGCAAGCCCTGAGCTGGAAACACTGAGCTCACTGGTAGCCATGGGAATTCCCATCATTCCTCATCTCCCAGGGCTGGGATGCCGGATTGCAGGAAAGCTGTGGTCTGGCAGCAGGATGCTGCTTGTGCTGAAGGATTTTGCAGCAGCTCTGCCTCCTGCTACAGAAAATCGTAAAATCATGGAATGGGTTGGGTTGGAAGGAGCTTAAAGCTCATCCAGTGCCACCCCTGCCATAGCAGGGACGCCTTCCACTGGCCCAGGCTGCTCCAGCCTGGCCTTGGGCACTGCCGGGGATCCAGGGGCAGCCCCAGGTGCTCTGGGAATGCTCAGCTCTCCTTGCTTCCTGCTGCATTCCCAGCTCAGGCTGTGCTGCTTTGCTGTGCTGCTGCTCTGAAAGAATCATGGAATATCCAGGGCTGGAAAAGACACACACAAGGCTCACTGTGCCCAACTCCCGACCCTGCACAGGACACCCCAAGAACCCCACTGTGTGCCAGAAAAGGACTTTGTCTGACTTGGAGTGACCTTGGCTGTTACAAGCCCCCAAAAAGGGGAGACTGAGGGTTTGTTGGTTTTTTTTTCCAGCCAGCACAATGCCCACGTGTGCTTTCATGTCCCCTGCTCCATCCCCAGGAATGTGTGTGACATCCTGTCCTGTCTTCAGCCCTCACATCCTGAGACAGCTTCCCAAGCTCTGGAATGAAGCTCTGTTGGTTGTGAGGGTCTTGTCCAACTTTCTCACCATGTGCACAGGCTAGAAAAGCTTGAGAAAATTCTCCTTGCTGCATCCCCTTCTCTGGAAGGTTTAACTCCTTCGCATCCCCATCTCTGGAAGGTTTAACTCCTTCCCATCCTCTTCTCAAGACTGGGAGGATTTCCTTCTGCCTCTCATCTGTGGCTCAGGGGCTTTGGGGTGACTCCGTTGTTATCCCACAGGGAAGCAGACTCAGTTTGGGGTGACCTTGATTTGCAGTGCTGTTGTGGAGCTGGAAAGTGCCCAGGGTGTGGAGTGACTCCATCCTCTGCTCCCTTCCCTGCAATCCCAGAGGGCTCTGCTCGATGCTCAGCTCCGAGTGTTGTCCTAGCTCTTGCAGCTCCCTGCCAGAGTTGTTGTGTTTGACAGGAATGAGCTGCCAGCTCCTTTTGTTTTTCCCCACCTGACACCCTGGGCCTGGTGCTGGGACAGCCCATCCAGTTTGGGCAGCTGGAGCTCACTCTGAGCACAAATGCTTCAAAGCTGGCTCAGTCAGAGCCCTGAGCTGAGCTTGCTGGGCTACATTCCTCACTGGGACTGTCCAAGCTCATCCCAGGGCTTTGGTCGCCTCCCTGGCACCATCTCTGCTCCCTGAAACCCTCCTTGGCTTCTTCCCTTGTGTCCTTGAATGGAGCAAAAATTCCTGATCAGCCCCTCTAGGGCCAGGCTGGGAGAGCTGGGGGTGCTCACCTGGAGAGGAGCAGGATCCAGGGAGAGCCCAGAGCCCCTGGCAGGGCCTGAAGGGGCTCCAGGAGAGCTGGAGAGGGACTGGGGCCAAGGCATGGAGGGACAGGAGCCAGGGAATGGCTTCCCAGTGGCAGAGGGCAGGGATGGATGGGATCTTGGGAAGGAATTGTTCCCTGGGAGGGTGGGGAGGGGCTGGGATGGAATTCCCAGAGCAGCTGGGGCTGCCCCTGGATCCCTGGCAGTGCCCAAGGCCAGGCTGGAGCAGCCTGGAACAGTGGAAGGTGTCCCTGCCATGGGCTGGGGTGGCTCTGGATGAGCTCTCAGGTCCTGTCCAACCCAAACCATTCCCTGATCCTCTGAGAGCCTTTTGCCACGAGAGTCTCTTTCGGGCGTTGATGTGGCCATGGATGGAACTGGGGGATCCTGGTTGGAGCCTGGTGCTGCTGAGCTGGGTCAGAGCTGGGGCTCTACAGGAGCCACAAGCAAGATCCCACAGATTTTAGAGCCCCCCTCACCCACCTCCCTTCACTTCCCAGCACCAAGGGAAGAGGCTGAGAGGGAATCGCTGAGGTTTGTGTGCAGGATGGGGTTTGCCAGGCCCTGGGGAGCTGCTCCTGCTCCCTGCTGGAAGGGGATGCAGCAGCACGGGATCAGATCCCCTCCCCAGGCCTGTGCTCTGATTAAATACACCCAAATTGCCATCCTGCATCATCAAACAGTGCTCATCTGCCTTGGGGCGATCCCAGTGCCCCCCTGGCCTGATCCCAGGGTGATCTCTGCCTGCTGCTTCCTCACATGCCTCCAATTTGAGGGTTTAGATCCATTTCAGAGTTCCCTATGAGCTTTATTGCAGCACCAGCTGTTCCTGTGCTGCATCTGGAGCTCGGGGCTTTGCAGAAACACAGGATGGGGGCTCCGAAGGGAGAGCAGGAGGGGATTCAGGAGGAGTTGGGAAGGGTCTGCAGGGGAAGTTTGGGAGCAGGAGGGTGTGCAGGGGAATCCAGGAGAGCAGGGAGAGGGGTGAGGGAAACTGGAGAGCAGGAGGGGGTTCAGAGGAAATTGAGGAGCAGGGAGAGGGAAACTGGAGAGCAGGAGGGGGTGCAGAGGAAATTGGGGAGCAGGGAGGGGTTCAGAGGAAATTGGGAAACAGGAGGGGGTGATGAAATCTGCAGGGAGGTTGTGCAAAGATCCACGTCTTGCAGAAGGGAACTGACCTCATCCCACATGCGGGAAGCTCCAGTGGGGTCCTGCCAGGAGCAGGGAGTGTTTGGATGCTTCAGAGCTCTGGAGGTGGCGTGCGGCTGCAGGGATGGTGCTCATGGCTATTTTAGAAACCCGTTTTTTGGGGGCAAAAAAAGCTTCATCCTTCCAACTTGTGTTAATAAAGAACAATGAAATAATGGAGTGAGGGCAAGGACTCTCCTTCCATGAATTATCCAACATTTTCCAGGCTTGGATTTCCATGTTGCTGCCCCTCTGCTCCAATTCCTGCTGTGCCCTGTGCCCTGTCCCTGCAGCTGAGGGCTGACAGTGGTGACGAATTCCCAGCTCCTGGGGCACAGTGCCCTTTCCATGCAGGAGCAGGCCCAGGAGGGCCCTTGCTGCCCTGGTGAGCACCAGTGACAGCATTCCCACATTCCCAGGCTTTTCCTTTGTTTTCCTAGGAGAAGAAGAAGAAGAAGAAGCACAGGGCCAAGCAGTCCTCGGAGTCAGACTCGGACAGCTCGGCCTCGGACAGTGACGGAGCTCAGCCCTCCAGCAAGAGGCCCAAGCACTCCAAGAAGAAGAAGAAGAAGAAGCACAAGAAGTAGCCCTGGGCTGAGCAGGGCAGGCTGGGGCGCTGCCATGGCCATTCCCTGGTGCACAGCACGAGGAGCCAGCAGGGATCAGCGCTTCCCCTGCTCCAGGGACAAGGAGCTTCCTTCTGAAAGTAACGCGGGCGTGTTTCCCTCTTGTTACCTTGGGCAGCCCCTTCCTGCCCCAGCTGCTGCCAGCACAGCCACATGACACCCTCCAGGGCACCTCTGCTGTCCCGCAGCCTCGTGCTTGGCTGGAGCTGCTGCCAGCTCCCTGTGCCAGCAGGAGCCTGGATGATATCAGCGCTGTCACCCTGCAGAGGTTGGGGTGGCACAGCTGGGGCCAGGGTTTGGCGTTGCTGGGCCCTGCCATGGGAGCAGAACCCCCTGGCACGGAGCTCTGGGCTCGGTCTCTCTGCAAACATCGGGAGTGGAGGAGCAAGGAGCAAATGGGGGAGTGCAGATACTGGAAGTAAACATGAACTGTGGAGTGTTTGCTGCCTTGGAAAGGGGTGGAAAATAAATCTCTGCCCTCTCCAGCTGTACTTTGCACCGGCTCCTTTCTCCTGTACCCTCCACACTTCATCTTGGGCACGGGAAGAACAGGGCTGGCTGCGTGGAGGGGACAGGAAGGGGTTTTTTTGGGAAGTTCTGGCTGCTTCCCGAGGTTCCCTGGGGAGGGAGGGGGGTGGGAAGGGGGTGTGTGGTGAGGTAACCCATAGGAGAAGGCTTCTGGAAGGAACATAAATCTTGTAACCGGAGCTGAAGGTCAGGGCACAGGATGGCAGGGGGAGCGTGCCAGGAGCAGCTCGGCCCTGCTGGGACAGATGTGCCCAGGGAATGGGGCAAGGAGTGGCTCCTGTGGCCTCCGGAGGGAGCTGGGAGCGGGGCTGGCAGCTCTTGGATCACAGGAGATGTGATCCAATCACCCGGGATTGCTGGTGCAGCCTCTCCCTTATCCCTCTTCCCTTCCCTGTGCTTCCCATCCCAGTTCCCCATGGCTGCATCCTGCTTTGGGGCCAGTTCCCTTCCCAAATCCAGGAGCTCAGGATCTTTATTCCAGCTGAGCCTGCAGCCCTGTTTGATGCTGTGGCTCCTTCCTGCCAATCCTGCTGGATTGGCCTTGCTGGGAGGGAGGGAAGGGAGCGTTCCTGGATTCTGAGCTGCAGCGGGGCTGAGCATTCCCGCTGGGAAAGTTCTGCTAGCCAGAGCTGATTCCCTGGGATGGGCTCCTGGGATCCCTGGGCATTAACCCTGTCCCTGCCAGCGTGTCTGGGCTGGTTGAACCCCGGTGCCTGGCCCAACCCTGGCAGTGGGCAAGTGCCAAAAACGCCTTTTCCCGAGTAAACTGAGCACGGAGCTGTAACAACACGGCCTTTATTATTTTTCCATGTGACTTTTCCCACTATGAATTAAAAAAGAACCCGACAACAAACCACCAAACCACCACCCAAAGGCCGTCGAGCCCCTGGAGGCGCTGGGTGGGAGCAGGGGTGGCCCCGGCGGGGCAGCGGCTCCGAGCCCACGGGAAGCCGTGCCTGGCACGGGGCCGGGAGGTGGGGACGATGTGGCACCGGGTGCCAGCCAGGGGACCTGGGACAGCGTCTATGTCGCCTTCTCGTAGGTGCGGGTGGAGACCACGTTGCCCATGGTGAGGGTCTGGGGGCAGAGGGGGTGAGGGGGGTTAGTGCTGCCTTGCCCAGCCCCCGGCCCGAGCTCTCCCTGCTTCAAACCAGTTCTGTTTCCTTACCAGGATCAATTTCCCATCCTTCAGCTCCCGGACCAGCGATGTCTCCTTCCCCTCCCACTTCTGCACGTGGACGAGTTTGCCTCCATCCAGTGTGACCACGGACTGCAGGGAAGGATTGAGACCCACCATCACCTTCCTCCCTGGGGTTTTGGGGCTCGGGGGGGCTCTATCCCTCAGAGGGGACCCTGGAGCCCCGCAGGGCTGGGGATGAACCTGTGGGTGCCACAGCGGGGATGCCCAGCTGGCACCATCCTGCCTGGCCTGGCTTGGTCCGTGCTGCTGAGCTCAGCCCTGGGGCACGGCCTCGGCTGCCCCCCTGGAACCCCGCAATGCCCCCGGCACGGTCACCCTGCCCTCCGTCCCTCGGGGCAGCCCCGGGAGCCCTGCCCAGGGCCATGTCCCACTCCGGGGCCAGCGGGACCTGTCCCGGCCGCTCCCGCGCGCGGCTCCGGCGGCGATCAGAGAGGCGGGGCAGGGATCGGGGCTTGGAACCGGAGCCTCCCTGCCCTGGAGGGCCCGGCCAGGGTTTGCGGAGGGGCTGATGCAGCCTCTGCTCGCCGCTGCTGTTGGCACAGCCCCGCTGCTGACTCAGCCCGGGCAGCCCGGCCGTGCCAAGGTTACCGTGACTGCGCCAGCCCCGGCACTCCGGGCCAGGGTTGTGCCGGGACAGGCACTGGCACCAGCACTGGCACCGGCTGCCTGTGCCCATCCTGCCCTGTGCCCCCTGCTCAGCCCCTCCAGAGCCGGGGGCTGCCCCTTGGGTGCCCCCAGGGCTTGGGTCTGGCCAGAGCCCAGGTGTCCCCCAGCCCCAGGTCCCCGCAAGGCTCTGGGTGCTCCCTCGGATCCCAATTCTCCCCGCAGCTGGGTTCCCCCAATTGCTCAAGTGCCCCAAAGGTTGGGTACCCGCAGGGTTTGGGTGCCCCCCCAGCCCTGGAACCCATACCCAGAGGGCAGGGATAGATGGAATATTGGGGAGAAATTCCTTCCTGGGAGGGTGGGGAGGGGCTGGCATGGAATTCCCAGAGCAGCTGGGGCTGCCCCTGGATCCCTGGCAGTGCCCAAGGCCAGGCTGGACAGGGCTTGGAGCAGCCTGGGCCGGTGGAAGGTGTCCCTGCCATGGCAGGGCTGGCTCTGGATGGGCTTTCAGGTCCCTCCAACCCAAACCATTCCCTGATCCCATGCAATCCTGGGTGGCCCAAAACCCCCCACACCCCACGGCTGACCCCACCCGCCCCATCCTGTCCAGCCCCGCGGCTCGGGCCGCCGTCCTGGCCCCGCTGACCCATCATGTGCCCTCTGGCCCCCGGCCGAGGGGCACCCCAAGGGCACGGGCCGGGCTGTGGCAGGAGCTCCGGGCAGGTCACACGTTCCTGCTGCTTGAACAGTTTCCAGGAGCTGGGGCGGGAGGGAGCACGGCAGGGAGGGAGCTCACACTCAGCCCCTTCCCCCAGCCTCGCTCAGTGCCCAGCCCTTTGTGCTTCCTGCTCTGGGGCCAGGAAAGGGTTTTGTGCCCGAAGAGTCCCCGGGACCCTCCCGAGGTGCCCCCCGGGCTGGGTGTGGGGCACAGCGCTGCTCCATGCATGGAGTGTTTAATGGGGCACGGGAACAGCAGCTGAAATCGAGGAAAAATCAGGAGCTGGGCCACTCCTTCCAGGGAAAATGTCTCTGCAGGGTGGGAGAGGCCATGAGAGACGCTGCTCTCCTCAGGTGATTTTTTTTCCCCCCTGCTCTCACAGGGAGGAGCAGCCTGGCCGGGGAAGTTTAGGGCTCCCGAGGACCCCCAGCCCAGGGATAAGCCCTTGGAAAGGCACCAACCCCAGCTGGGATTGCCCGGGTGCTCCATCCTGTCCCTGCCTGCGGCGCTGCCTGCTTGGCAGGGCAGGCACAGAGGGGGCTCCAAAAAGCTGGGGTGCTGTGCCCCCCTTTCCCCAGAGCGGGGACACTTCCACCGCCCCACCCGGCCTCCTCTTGAGCAAGCCGCCGCTCGCCAGCCTGGCTCTTGCACAACCTCCCCGGCAGCTCCGGGGCCCGTCCAGCTCCCCCAGCGGCAAAACGGCCTCGGGGGAGTGTTGCCCGGACGGGACCGGGCTTGAACAGCAGCTCAAGGTGCTCCCCAGTGAGCCAGGATGGAGCCCTGGAGCCACGGAATGATCCCCGGAGCCCGCAGAGCCTTCCGGGGGGGCCGCAGGGCGGGGCAGGCTCGGGGGGCTCACCTTGACGTGCCTGTCGTCCGCCGTGGTCTCGTCGAACTCCTCGCCCAGCTTGTAGGTGATCTCGGTGTTCTTGAAGGTGCTCTGGGTCTTCACGGTGATCTTGTCGCCGTCCACCTCGATGATGGTGGTGGGCTTGGTGAAGCCGGCCACCTGCCGCGTGGCGAAGCCCACGCCTGGGGGGGCGAGCGATGAGAGGGCGTGGAGGGGCAGGGTGCAGCCACCCACCCCCGGCATCACCGCGGAGCTTTTGCTCCCCGGGCTGGTGGAGGGTGAACCCCAAAACTGCTCCCCGCTCGTGGTCCTGGTGGGGCTCCGTGTGCCTCCGGGGCTCCAGCAGAGAAAGGGGGACAGGGAACGCTGTGGATGCTGAGGGATGGATCCTGCTCGGTCCCCAGCAGCCCCTCAGCTGCCTGAGGGGGGGCTCTGCTGTCTGTGCCCCCTCCCCGCACTGCGCTGGGGTGGGGGACCCGCCCTGTCCGTGCTGGGGCTGCTGAAACCTGGAGGGTCCTGGGCGGCTTCCAGCACCCGGGGGGGGGACACCTCATCCCCCCACCCTCTGCCAAAAATTTCTCCGGGGTGGGGGGGGAACGGGAAGGACTAGAGCCCCTCACCCAGCCCGAGACCCCCTCACCCAGCCTGACAGCCGCTCACCCAGACCGAGATCCCCTCACCCAGCCCGAGATCCCCTCACCCAGACCGAGATCCCCTCACCCAGCCTCACAGCCGCTCACCCAGACCGAGATCCTCTCACCCAGCCCAACCCCACGTGCACAAAATCCCAGAGCCCCCCTAAACCAT
>VZRN01000090.1:7496-24527 GCA_013397935.1 Dasyornis broadbenti
GGCGAGCGGAGCTGCAGCAGGGAATCTCAGGGCAGCAAACTGGGCGGCAGAGCTTGTCCACTCGAGCCGGCGAACAAACGAGTAGCAGAGACTCCAGCAAGGAAGAAAAACCCAGCAGTGCTGAGCTCCTGCAGCAGCAGCGAAGGGAAAGAAGAAGAAACAGCAGCTGTCTCCTCCAACAAGTCCCGGGGACAAGTGTGTCTCTGCCCACTGCCAGCCACCTTTTTCTTCTCTTGCCACACCTGGCTATGTTTTTAGTCTCTTAAGTGCGTCTTTGTCCCTTAGGTACTCAGTCGTTATCTCTTAAGTACCCAATCGTTATCTCTTAAGTACCGTCGTTAAGGCTCGTTAAGGTCTCTCTAGCCACAGGATGGAAAAATTCCCAACCTCCAACATGGAGTCACCATCTCTGGAGGGATTTAACAAACGTGTGGATGTGGCACCTTGGGACTTGGGTTAGTGGTGGCCTTGGCAGTGCTGGGGGAATGTTTGGACTTGATGATGTTAGAGGGCTTTCTAGCCTCAATAATTTTGCGGTTCTGTACCTGTTGCAGGAGGTGGAGCGCAACCTGCAGGATGCCATGCAGGTGTGCCGCAATGTCCTCATGGACCCACAGCTGGTGCCAGGTGGGGGAGCCACTGAAATGGCTGTTTCCCATGCACTGACAGAGAGGTCCAAGGCCATGACAGGCGTGGAGCAGTGGCCCTACCGCGCAGTGGCCCAGGCTCTGGAAGTCATTCCCCGGACGCTGATCCAGAACTGTGGCGCTAGTACCATCCGTGTTCTGACCTCACTCAGGGTAAGGCATGTGGCAGGGGCACCAGGAGAGAAGTCAGCTCTTTCCTGCTTCGGCCAGCTCCTTGGATCAGTCACCATTCAGAGCAGTACTCTTGTTGGGCTATCCAGTAACATGTTCTTGTATAAACTCCAAAACTGAGAATATTCGAATGACCTGTTACTGTTTCCTGAGCCCGTGGTCAGTTTGAGGCTCCAGAGGGGAATTTGCCATTTCACCCCACTGGTGGTGACCTGTCTTTCTGCTTTCAGGCCAAGCACACCCAGGAAGGCAGCCAGACCTGGGGGGTGAATGGGGAGACTGGAGCCCTGGTTGACATGAAGGAGCTGGGGATCTGGGAACCCTTGGCTGTCAAACTTCAGACCTACAAAACTGCCGTGGAGGTAAGGAGAGGTGGAAACTTCAGAGCCTCTGTGGCATATCACTTGGGAGAGGACATCTATCCCTGTGTACTGGGGTGTTTGGGTGAGCATCACACACCCAGTGTGGGGCATGCAGGTGTCTGAGCTCGTTGTTGCTGGGAGTAGGATAATGAGGGGTGTGGGAGCCCAGACTCAGGCTTTCCCAGGGTTTCTGATCCTGTGGCTAAATTTCATCATGTGTTATCCCGCCTTTTCCTGCAAACAGTGCAGAGTGCTCTAACTGCTTCCAATGCCAGACAGAGCCGTGTCTGAGCAATTCCCTGCCAGAAACATTCTGGAATCATCAGTGGTCATGGGAGCTTTATCTCTTTGGCTGGCTGGGGCTGCCATGTCTCAGCTGCACTTCTCGTTACAGATCCTGCCATTCATTCCCTTGCTGGTGTTGGATCAAAGGCTGTTCATCGAAGGGATACTGTGTCCCTTCTATGTCAGTCAACAAGAAAAAATGGGTCTCCTTGTTTACATGGTGGTGGGAAAGCAGCCCCTTGCTGCTCCCATAAGCCTGTGAGGCACCATTCCCTTCTCCTGTGCTGAAAGAACCATTTAAACTCAGGCTGATGATTGTGTGGTGTGGAAGCTGGGCACGTAGGGTTTTGTCCTTTGTGATGAGCTCCTGATAAGCCCTGGGTGTGGGATTTCTCTGCAGACCGCAGTTCTCCTCCTCCGTATTGACGACATCGTTTCGGGGCACAAAAAGAAGGGTGACAACCAAAGCAAGCAGTCCGCAGCACCGGAGGCAGCCCAGGAGTGAGAGGTTGAGTCTCGATGGAAGAACCAGCTGCCTTGACCTTGACATGGGGAAGAGCTCAATGCAGTGACCTGGTCTTGAGGCTGCGCCAGGAAAGATTTGTTTAAAGTCTGGGAAGGATGGAAAATACCCTGGACATGGGAAAAGGGTGGTGGCTGTTGGTGTCCTTGCACTGGGGACACTGCTTCTGGGGAGAGGGTTACATGCAGAAAATCATCTTTGCCCCAAAATAAATACATTGTTTCAGGCTCTTTCTGTGTTTAATCCCCCAGGGTAGGGGGATGTGATAGAAAAGCTGTGCCCTGGGGCTGGGCACTGCCAGGGGCCTTGGGACAGAGTCCCAGTGTGGGGGTGGCCTGGAGGGGCCAGGACCCTTGCAAGGCCACTGCCACCAGCTTCTCTCTGCCCCCACAATCCCTCCAAAGGTTGGGATCTCCTGTGGGCAGCAGTGGGTGAAACTGGGTGGTTCCCTGTTGAGTGGTGTCCCTGAGCCCCTGTGGGGCCCTTGGGCTTCGTGGGTGGGGAGGAGCAGCCTGGGCTGGATGCACAGGTGTGTGGCTGCCTGCAGCAGGGCAGGACTAGGGGGAAGGAAGGGGCTTCTGGCATAGGCACTGGAACAGGCTGGGCAGGTGGGTCTGTGCCAACCCCAGGAGGTTCAGCGAAGCCAAGGGCAGGTGCTGCACCTGCACTGGGGAGACCCGAAACAGACTGGAGAAGAATGGATGGAGAGCAGCCCTGAGAAGGATTTGGGGATATGGGTCGACAAAAAGCTCAGCATGCTGTGGCAACATGCACTGGCAGCCCAGAAAGCCAACACTGTCCTGGGCTCATCCCCAACAGCATGGGCAGCATATGAAGGGTAGGATTCTGCCCCTCTGCTCTGCCCTGGAGAGACCCACTTGCAGAGCTGCCTCCTGCTCTGGGGTAAGTCCAGCAAATGAGATATTGGGAAGAAATTCCTGCCTGTGAAGGTGGTGGGGCACTGACACAGGTGGCCCAGAGAGGCTGTGGCTGCCCCATTCCTAGCAGTGTTCAAGGCCTTCTGGGACAAGGCTTAGAGCAACCTTGTCTAGTGGAAGGGGGTTGGACCTAGATAACCTTTAAGGTCCCTTCCAAACAAAAGCAGTCTGTTACCCTGTGATTCCATTATCACTTTACTCTGGTAAAGAGCCCATGGAAGCAGAAATCCCCTGTTGTGACCCTGGCTGAAGTGATTTACAGCTGCACTGCGCAGGCCAACCGGGCTTTGAGAGCAGAGTGGTGCAAGCAAGGTTTCTGTCATGGTGTTCCTTTTATTTTGTTAGAAAATCCTCAATACGTTGACATACCTCAAACGTGCACACAGCAATGACGAAGAACAGCAATACTGTTCTCTGCCTAACAAAACACAGCAAGGCTTCCCAGAGAAACAATCGCAATTTACTTTAGACTCCAGGATCCAGAGAACATGGTGGTAGATATAGCCAACAAAGAAAGTACAGAGTTCACCGCTGAGTTTGATGTGGATTACATGCAGTAGTGGTAATATGCAGCCCAGCACTGTTTTTTTCTTCCAGAGCCTTTTTTTGGAGCAGTTGCTCAGTGTTTGAAAGGGACCTGTGAGAGTGGAAAAATGTGATGGTACATACATGTGAGAAGAAAACTGCATAGCCCCAGCACGCTGTGAGAAGTTTAAAGGCTGCTAGGAGAGAAGGGGCTAATTTAGGAATGCCTTCTGTCCTGACTCTTTTCTGTGAGATATGGCTGGTTGGACTCGGCGACCCGGAAGGTGTGTGAAAATGATTGTGCTGCAAATACCAGGTTTCACAGGGCAGAGGGAAGGTCTGCCAATGCTTTCTGTCCTGGCAGCATCCAAAATGCAGCATGAAACACTTTGCTTTAGTGGTGGACTCTTCCATCTTGAGAGAATGTGATCATACTATATATATAGTTGAGAAGGAAAGTGCCAATCACTGCTGTGTTTAGTCTAGTTTACAGACTGCAACGGGAAGATGAAGGCCAACACTGTTTTTTTTCTTCTAGGACTGTTTATTTGGAAGCACCTGCTGGACGTTTTGAAAGTGTTTGGGGTCTATGAGAGTGAGACGGTAAGATGGTACATAGAGCTTGAGGACAAGTGAATATCTCCACGGAGTTTGATGCATTTCAGTGGGTGCAAGTTACATGTTGAGCAGCTGATTGCACAGAAAAGATTCTAAAAGAAGGAGACTGTGCTGCAACTGCCTTTTCTTTTGCAGCCTATAAACTGCACAACCAACAATGAAACGGTTCCTCTTCTTTCCCCGCTAGATGCAAGATTCCATTCGTTCAAGTCTCCAAGAGCCAGGATGTACTGCGGAGTTCTCCCACGAACTGCTCGCACACGAATGGGGCCGGAGAAGCGCTTGGCTTGTTCCTAGGCACTGGCAGCGCCCATCAAAATGACCACACGATGGCGCTGTCGACTTGCAAAAGAAGGAAACGCACCGAGCCCGGCTCAAAACCATCCCAAGGGCAGAGCCAAGTTGGAGATGTCCCTGGTCTCAAATCAACTGTGTCAGCACAAAAAGATTGCGCTGATCTTCCCCTTCCAAGTGCAAACTCTTATTTGCACCACATTCAAACGGCAATAGGAACTCCTTTGCCCTAACAAACTTTTCATTCTTGCAAAGTCCAGCTACAAACTTGAAAACATCTGGCAAGAACAGGGTTTGCAAAAGTGCCAGTTGAAAAAGCTCTTGCTGCCTACAACATCAACTGCACCCATCGAACTACCAGCACACACCCTGCTATCTCACCGTCAGGATCCAAACAGAACAGCCCCAGGGACTGCTCACACACTATCGGGACCAGGACAAAAAGCTCAACATCTTGGGCATTTACATTCCCACTGCAACAGTTCAACAGCTGTAAGCCAGAGAACTGCCTGTTTGCAAAAGCCTTTAAATTCACTAAGACCACCCCATGTGCACGTCCAAACTTTCATTCTTTGCCAAAGACAGGAACTATAAACCCATCTCCAAAGAAATGGCATCCCCTCCTCCAGATTACAAAACATCCAGGGACTGATCCCATACAAAGGTGCCAGAACACTGTTCCTGGGCATTACCTGCCTGGGGCACTAGATCAGCTGCACACCAAGACTCAGTGTAGCTGCCTACCTTGTCCAAAAGACGTGTGCTGCCAGAATTTTAGGAGGCCACCTCTGAGAAGTAGAAACCACCTACCAAATTGAATCTTTCAAGAGACCACCTTCCATAGATGGATTCCAACTCTGTAACTGTACAAATTGAGGCAGTGCTTCCAGACCAAATATGCCAGGACAGAACGCTGCTGCTGCCCTGGACCTCCACTAGGCAGCTTCTCTGCACCTCCAACACTGGGGCAACGTGCTTTCCTTCCCATGAAAAAGCATTGCCATTCTCGTTCAGGAACTTACCAAGCAAAAGTTGCATACCACCCCCAGCATTGGATACATCCAACAATTGTTCCTACACAGAAGATGCCAGGAGAGAAATGTCTTGCTGGACTATACCTCCCAATGGTACCTGAACATCTGATTCACCAACTGCCTACACTTAGTTCACATTGCCTTGCCTACATGGAAGCCAAGGTAAAGAGTAATAGGCAAGGCAAAACAAGGAAGTTGTAGGCTGGGAAAGACAAGGCAGATGGGGGCAAGAGAAGCAAAGCAAGGGCAGGCTAGGAAAAACTAGGCAAGGTACTGAAGGCAAGACAAGGCCAAGTGACTCCGAGTGCCTTTCCCTGGGAAGCGAAGGACATAGTGCCAGTGTCTGTGGAGCCCCTGCAATGAATTTGGAGCGAGCTCCCCCTCCCTACTCACCTGCGGGATTCAGGGAGGCGATGCTGCAGGGGCTGGGGGAGCTGTGGCCTCAGCAGGCAGGCGGGGGAACGGCATGGTTCTGCTGCTGCTGCTTCTCCTCTTTCTGCCACTCCTCCTCTTCCTCCTCCTCCTCCTCCTCCTCTCTTCCTCCTTTCCCTGCTCCTGCTCTTCCTCCCGCTCCTCCTCCACTCCCACCCCAGGCCGGGCAGGTGCTGACACCCCAAAGCAGCCACAGTGTGCCCTGGGGGTCCCCAAAGCGGCCCCGCCCCGCACGGCACTGGGAGTGATATTGGGAGAACTGCAAAGGAACTGGGAGCACGAAATGCCCACACTGGGAGCACTGGAAGGTAATTGGGAGGTAAAAGCGACGGGAAGCAGCAAATGCCAGTAATGGCCGCGGTTATGCAAATCAAGGAGTGATCTCTCATGGTGATTTCTGGGAGGGAGAGGGCAAGATTATGGAAATAAGAGAGCGGCCACGCGCGGTGGTTTGTGGGTGCGATTATGCAAATAGGGATGCGTTCGCGCAGTGACTCGTGGGAGTGAGAAGGTGGGGTTATGCAAATATGAAGGCGATGGAGCGTCATGTTTTTTGGGTGCGGTTATGCAAATCACAAAGTGATCACACAGTGAGTTGTAAGAGTGGGAAGGTGGGGTTATGCAAATAGAAAGGCGATTGCACGCTGTGGTTTATGGGTGTGATTATGCAAATAAACAACAGCTCACGTGGTGATTTGTGAGAGTGAGGGGGTGGGGTTATGCAAATAACAAGGTGACGTCTCTCGGTGAATTGTGGGCGATGGTGGGCGGGGTTATGCATATTACAAAGCAAACGCGCAGTGATTTCTGGGCGCCGGCAGGCGGGGTTATGCAAATAATGCAATGCTGTCGCGTGTGGTGACTTGTGGGCGTGAGTGGGCGGGGCCAGCGCAGCGTTTACCTGGTCACGTGAGGCCGCGCCGGGGCCTGGGTGATGGCGGCAGAGTGCGGTGAGAGGGGAGAGGGACCGGGAGAGGGACCGGGAGTGGGACTGGGAATGTGGGATATTGAATGGGAATACGGGACCGGGACTGGGAATGGGACCGGGAGTGTGAGCTATTCAATGGGAATATGGGACCGGGAATGTGGGATATTGAATGGAAATATGGGACCGGGACTGGGAATGGGACTAGGAATGGGGGATATTGAATGGGAGTATGGGACTGGGACCAGGAATGGGGTATGGAGACATTCCTGAGGTGACCATGCCTCCTTCTCTCTGGAGAGAAACTTAAAATCTTTTTTCTTGGGGCAAAGGCACACAAAATCCCTTATTAAAAATTAAAAATATTTAATCTGGGATGTTTTCCACCAGGAGGAATGAGGTGACGCACATCAAGATCCAGAACATGGGGGATTACTGCGACCTCTACAAGGGTGAGAAGTTCACCATGCTGGCCAAGCTGGTGCAGCAGGGGCGAGAGGAACAGCACTGTCATTGAGCTCAAGTACCCCCTCAATTGCCAGGACCTCACCTCTGAGAGGTACATCCCAGGAAAACGGGAAGGATTCCTGGGAAAGGAGTGTGGAATGGCCAGGGGTTGGTGTGATTTGGGTTTTGGGACCTCACAAAAGCTGTGACACAGAGGGGGAGGTGGCACTCTCAAGTGGGTTTGAAGATCTTGGAGGGCTTTTCCAGCCTCGATAATTCTGGGAATCTGTGTTCAGGACTGGGTGGGGTGACCTGGACAAGGCTGCGGAACTGCTGCTCGCTCAGTGCCAGCACATTCTGATGAGCCTTCTCCAGCATTTAGGGAACGCAGGATCATGGAATGGTTTGAAAGTGTAATGCTGGAGAAGCCATCCCCAGGAATTCCCAGATTATTGTGTGTTTCACCCCAAGGATTTCCAGGTTACTGTGTGTTTAACCCCATGGATAATTCCAGAGAAGCCATTCCCACGAATTCCCAGATTATTCTATGTAACTCCAAGGATGGAGCAGGAGGAGCCATGCCTAGGAATTCCCAGGTTATTCTGTTTAACCCCAAGGAGCTCACAGGGAGCAGCATTCCCTGGAAATGCCATCAGAGCAGGACAAAGAATCAGGAGAGATCAGATGGAGAAAAAGGACTTAGCAGTGAGCAGAGCAGGAACAGCCTCTGGAAATCCTTCCCAAAAATCCAAAATCCTTCCCCAAATCCTTCCCAGGCTGTGTCAAATCATCCTGCTCCCGGTCTGTCATTTTCGATGGAATTGTTTAGATTGGATGGAACCTTAAAACTCATCCCATTCCATCCCCTACCATGGGGACACCTTCCACCATCCCAGGCTGCTCCAAGCCCATCCAACCTTGGCTTGACCCCACGCTTGTGTCTGGCACTGACTCCAGGAGTCCTTTTTCTCCCATATTAACAATTCCAGGAAAATGCCAAGCAGCTGGATGTTTCCTGGAGTCCCTCCCCGGGTGCCACCCCCTGGTGGCACTGGGACACGCTGGTGCCATGTCCCATTTGTCCTGGCATCCAGCCTGGGGCAAAGGCAGGATGTGACACCAAAGTGGCACCGGGAGCACTCTTGAAAGAGCTCCAGCGGGATTGAGAGCCTTGGAATGTTCCCAGTCCCGGTGTGATGATGTTCCCAAGGTGACCTTGTGGCTGCTCCCAGGTGGTTCCATGGGCACCTGAGCGGGAAGGAAGCAGACAAGCTGCTGACGGAGAAGGGGAAACCAGAAAGTTTCTTAGTCAGGGAGAGCCAGAGCAAACCCAGGGACTTCATGCCGTTCATGCTAACGGCTGAGGACAGCAGGGACAGGAAGGGCCATGTCATCCACGTGATGATCCACTTCCAGGATGGAATGCTGCTTCCCATTGGTGCTTCCCATAGCAGGAGGTGTTGCTGATGGAACTGGATGAGCTTTAAATCCCTTCCAAAACAACCATTCCAGGATTCCATGGGCTCCCATCCCTGCTGTGCTCACCCTGCCCCTCCAACCCAAACCATTCCAGGATTCCATGATTCCCATCCCCTGCCCCTCCAACCCAACCCATTCCAGGATACCATCTCCAGTGGGGGATCCCTCTGGGAGCAGGGAATTTCAGAATCATCCCATATTTGGGGTTGTCCCTGCAGGTGGATGGGAAGTACAACATGGCGGGAGGAGAAGGGTTTGAAACCCTCGCTGGCCTGGTGGAGCACTTCAAGGAGAACCCTGTGGTGGAGAAATGGGGAGCTGTGGTTCACCTAAACCCGGTAATTCCTGATCCAGTGGGAATTCCAGCTCCTTCTGGGCTCACCCAAGCTCCTGGGAGAGGGCACATGTAGTGGTGCGCCAGGCAGCCCCTGTGGTGGCTGCTCTGGATCCACCTGGCACCACTAGAGTGGCACCAGAAACATGAGCCTGGACTCCCGATGCCGACCCCAGGGGTTTTAGTGTTCTGGTGAATGGGGATGCCAGTTGGCCTGGCTTCCCTGGGGGCAGTGACTCCACAGGAGGAGTCGAAGAGCTTGCCACTCCCCCAGACTTGCCACTCTCCGGGCTCTCCTCCCCATTTTCCAGAGAGTTCTTAAGTTAATATCATTCAGTCATGTCAGTTATGTTGTCAATTATCAAACCCTTCCCCTTTCTCCTCCTATGTTCACCCATACCCCTAGAATCTTCTCCCTTCCTCGGTACTTGATTTGTCCTAAACCTTGACCCCACCCCTGAGACTGCCCCTGAGTGTATTCTATTGGTTTTCCCTGTTTATGTAATCCATTCCTATTGGTTCTTAGATTTGTATCCGCCCATCTCCCTCCAACTCCTCCCCTCGTTAAAACCTTGTGTCACCGCTTGTTTTGCGGCTTTGGTGCTTGGTCCCCTTGCGTGGTATATGACCCCACGTCTCTCTGTGAGGCTGGGGAAATAAAGGACATTCGAATTCGCCAGCACAGGAGGTCTCCTCTCTGCTCTTTATCTCCGTGAGAGCTTCATTTAACAGCGGCTGCAGCCTAGCTCACAGGGTGGGTCGAGGCATTCACATCGACGACAGTATCGGCTGCCTTGCCTGTGTGCAGAGCAGCTCTCCGCAGGGGGTAGCAGCTTGCTCCTTTCCCTGTGTGAGGATCTGCGTGTCGGGTCTGCCTCGGTGGCAGCGGGGCAGAGGCACCTGTTTTTGCTCTCTGAGCAATCAGGAGACCTTCGGCACTGATTGTCGTCCTACCTGGCCATGCTGGGCCAGCGAAGCAGTCACCACAGTGCGACAGGCACAGATCCCTGGTTTTGGGAACTCTCTGAACATCCTCATCCTGCTGCTCCCTGCTCCTGCAGCCACAGGAATGATCGCAACTCCTGCCGATGCCCCCAGGGATTTGGGAACGGCTTTTTCCAAGGGAAAAATTTCCTAATTTTTTCTTCTTGGAGTGATTTGTGTCCATCTTCCAGCCCTTCAATGCCACCCGCATCAATGCCACCAACATTGAGAACAGGGTGAGGAAGCTGCATAAAATGGCAGATCCCAGTGAGAAGGCCAAGCAGGGATTCTGGGAAAGTTTGAGGTATGGGATGCTCCCATCATCTTTCCCAATTATCCTTGTGGGTGAGGAGCATCCTGTTTGTGTGGGAATATCGTGATTTTCCAGCTCTCTGCTCACCGCTCTTTTTCCTTTTCTGTTTTTTCTTAGTTGAGTTAATTCCTGCTCCTTTTTTCCAGCACTGAGGAACTCTCTGTTTATTCTCCCTATTTTCTGCATTAATTGAGTTATTTCCTGCTCCTTTTTGCCAGCACTCTCTACTCAGTGCTGCTTCTCCTTTTTCCTATTTTCTGTGCTCCTTTTGGAACTCTTTTTTCAAGCACTTCTTCCCGTTGTTCCCAGCAGGGATATGTGCCTTCTCCCCCCAGGAACTCTCTCCTCAAGCCGCTCCTTGGCTCCCTCTCCCTTCCTGCCAGCATTCCCTCTGCTCTTCCCAGCATTAGGAAGTCTACTTTCCTATTAGGGAAAGAATTTAAGAATAACCATTCATAAATTTAAGAATAATCATTAAAATTTACATTCAGCATACAGTTTTCCACTTACAGCAACAACAAAAAACCCCCAACTAAATTAAACTGTAGAAAGTTTCGTACACTAAATATCCCAACATGAAACAAAAAGACAAATTACACACAATCCATCTCTAGAACTTTCACTTCAATTATGACACAAATACTTTGCTATAATTCTCTTTTAAAACCACAGCTTAATACTTGTTTTGCCTGTTGTTTCTCCCAATTAGTATCCTTATTTCAAAGGATAATGGGATTTCCTAATGCTGGAAGAGCTCCTACAGAGCCTTTCCCTGGCCTCTGGCACAGGTTTTTCCCATTGCTGTTCCCACAGATGCTGCAGCAGCAGGAATACAAGCTCCTGTATCCCAGGAAAGAGGGACAGCAGCCAAAGAACAAGGCCAAGAACATCCTGCCCTGTGAAGAGCCACCAGGAGCTGCTTTGGGGTTTTTATCCCAATTCCTGCAGCATTTCTGGGGCTGAGCTGGGGTGGAAGGAGGTGGAGTGGTCCAGTTGTGGTGTTCTCCATCCCCTTTTTATCCTGTTTCTTTCCTGGGAAATGGGGAATTTTTCTCTGAATCCAAAGATGTTTCAGATTCCAAGAGGAGCTGAGCAGGGGGCGTTTAGGGTGGATATCAGGGAAAGGTTCTTCCCCCACAGGGTGGAACAGGCATGGCCCCAAGGTTGCCAGGGCTCCAGGAGGGTTTTGACACCACTCCCAGGGATGCACAGGGTGGGATGTTGGTGTGTCTGTGCAGGGATAAGGGTTGGATCAGTGATCAGGGTGGGATTTTTGGGGTGTCTGTGCAGGGATAAGGATTGGTTCAATTATCAGGCACAGGGTGGGATTTTGGACTGTCTGTGATTTTGCGGTGTCTGTGCAGGAATAAGGGTTGGATCCATGGTCCTGTGGGTCCCTTCCCACTCAGGATATTTAGTGCTTCTAAAGGGAGCAGTGGAACACCTGAGCTCACTGCTCATTCCTGTTAGTGCCGATCTATCCCAGCTCCTCAGCCAGGTCCTGTGGAGCACCCAGCATTCTCAGGAGAGCATTTTCCACCCTCTTCCAGCAGTTCCTGGGGTTCCCTCTGTCTGATTCTCGTGGGAGCCCTTGGGGCTGCCCAGCCCCGGTGGGTGGCTTGGGTCACTCCAGGCTCTGTCCCACAGTTGACACCACACGGGTGACACCCCGGGACATGGGCGTGCCTGGCTCCGACTACATCAATGCCAGCTACATCCATTTGGGAGAGGGAATCCTGGGAAAGGGAATATCCATCCCAGCTCTGGATAAGGGTAGGAATGGTGGGAGTTCAGAGGGAATAAACGCTCAGGATCATCTGGATCTGGGCCAAACTCTGGAGTTTTCCAGGTATCCCAAAGGATCTCATGGTTCTACCTGAGAGTTTATCTCCATCCCCTCCTTTCCTTGCTAGGTCCCAGAGGGCTGATGCAGCCTTTCTGGGATGAAATGTTATCAGAAAGGTCCAATTTGGATGAAATCTGTCAGTTTTGGATTAAATCTTCAAGAGCTGCTTGGAGCTGTCTTTCCAGCCAGGCAGCTCTGGAATTCCCACCCCAACCTTTGGGAAAGCTTCATTCCAGTCACATCCACCTGCTGTGAAGGGTCTGTGGCACAGGAATGTGTCTTCCAGCAGGACAGATGTCCCTGGAGGCTGGCAGAGCAGTTTGCTGACAGCTCTGGTGAGGCTGGTGGCGAGACTGGAGGAGAATTGAGAGAAATCAGGAAGTTTGGGAATGCTGATTTGGTGGATTCCCAAATCCACTGTTGAAGGTAGATTTTTCCATCTCTCCTTGGCTCCTCAGAACATCCCAGAGGATGGGAGAAACTCGGAGGACTCCAAGGTCTACATCACCACACAGTGCTGCCTGCAGGCCATCATCAGTGACTTCTGGGCCATAGTGCACCAGGAGAACTAGCATGTCATCATTGTGACGACCAGGGAGGTGAAGCGGGGCTGGGTGAGTGCCAAGGGAATCATGGAATGCTGGTATGGGTTGGGTTGAGGGGCAGGGTGAGCACCGCAGGGATGGAAATCATGGAATCCTGGAATGGTTTGGGTTAGAGGGGCAGGGACAGGAATCGTGGAATGCTGGAATGGTTTGGGTTGGAGGGGCAGGCTGAACACAGGAATCACGGAATCCTGGAATGGGTTGGGTTGGAAGGGATTTAAAACTTGTCCAGTTTCACCAGCAACACCTCTCACTATCCCAGATGGCTCCAAGTCCTGTCTGACCTGTCCTTGGACACTTTGGGGATGGGGCATCCATGGAATAACCTCAGCACCATCACAGCCACAAACTGCTGTCCAATATCCAACCTAAACCCGCTCCTTGTCAGCATGAACCCATTCCCCCTTATCCCATTGCTCCATGCCCTCGTCACTATCCCTCTCCAGCTCTGTGACCCCCCTTACCACATTGGAAGGTCTCCCCAGAAGGTTCCTACAGAGATATTCCATGCAGGAACGGCCCTTTCCAGCTCATCCCCATTCCAAAGGAAACACCCTGAGTGTGGCTCTGCACCCTCTGGATCCTGAGGGCTCAGATCCCCCTCCAGCTCCACAATTTTGGCTGAGGATTCTCCCCCGGTGTCCCTGCAGAACAAATGCTTCCAGTACTGGCCATCCAAGGGCTGCTCCAAGGAATTTGAGGCCATCCAAGCGCACCATGTGGGCGAGTGCGAGGCCCAGGGCTACCTCCTGTGGGAGCTGGAGATCCTGGAGGGATCCCAGAGTTGCCACAGGAAAATAATTTTCCAGCTGAATTCCCAGTCCGTGACCACGATCCTGTGGGTTTGGGGCAGGTCTGGACTGTGACATTGACATTCCCAAGATGATCCAGATGGTGCAGAGGCAGAGTTCAGGGATGGTGCAGACAGAGGCTCAGTACAAGTTTGTGTACATGGCAGTGCAGCAGTTCGAGGCCAAGCAGAAACACCTGGAAGAGGAGCAGGTGAACCCCAGATTTCTTGGAAAAAGCCACTTCCACTCCCACCTTCTCCCTGGAACTCAGTTCGGGATCTTTAAGATGGGAAAAATCCAACTGGTGATGGATCCCCATCAGTTCAGGATCAATAAAATTGGAAAAATGCAACTGCTGATCGATCCCTGTCAGTTCAGGATCATTAAAATTGGAAAAATCCAACCTGAGATCAATCCCCATCAGTTCAGGATCATTAAAATGGGAAAAGTCCAACTGATGATTGATCCCCGTCAGTTCAGGATCATTAAAATTGGAAAAATCCAATCTGGTATCGATCCTCGTCTGGTCCATGAGTATCTCCAGGGGTGGTGATGCTTCCCTGAACAGACAAAAAGAAATCTACCTCTGGCATTTGGGACCCTGTGAAGCTTTTTTTTGGACCTTCTTCCAGTGGGATTTTCCTGGCTTTTGCTTTCTCTTCCAGAGGAATAAAAGGAAAGAGCGGGATTACCTGAACATTGGCCTCTCTGCTGTGGGAAAGGGCAGAGCCAAAGGGCAGCCCTTATCCCCATGGGGCCAGCCAGGGTAAGAGGAGGGTTTCACCCGGGGTTTTCCCCTTTTCCACCTTTCCCAGCCCTGAATCCTATCTGGGCCAGTTGCTGGATACAGTGTGGGAATGGCTCCAAATAAACAGGGAATCCCACCCTACTGTCAGCCCCACCTTCCTCATGTGCTGTGGTTTGGGAAAGGAGAGGAGGAAATGGATCCTGACTTTTGGATGGATCCTGGATCCTTGGCTCTGGGAAATCAGCTGGAGATGGAAACTGCTGCTTTCCCAGGGAAATCTGAAGGAAGATGAGGTAAGGTGGAATTGCATCCATGAACAGAGGGAGCATAGGCTGAGGAATGTGAATTCCTGACATGAGCAGGGATAAATTATCCCAAAGGGTGGTTTTTTCCCTCTTTCCCTAAGGAATGGGATACCTGAGTGCTGCAGAGGGGAATAGAGTGGGAGGGAAGTGCCATTTACGGGCTCCATTCCCAAGGAGGGAGAGAAAACGGGGAATGAGAGCAGCGGGGAGCCCCTTATCTATGGGGCTGGNGGGATAAATTATCCCAAAGGGTGGTTTTTTCCCTCTTTCCCTAAGGAATGGGATACCTGAGTGCTGCAGAGGGGAATAGAGTGGGAGGGAAGTGCCATTTACGGGCTCCATTCCCAAGGAGGGAGAGAAAACGGGGAATGAGAGCAGCGGGGAGCCCCTTATCTATGGGGCTGGGGCCATTCCCATTTCACACAGCCTCCTCCCTCTGGGAAAAGCTCCAGAGAGGGGAGGCTGGGAATGACAGGGCTTTGCTCCCGGACAGGCCGGAGGATAAATCTGCATCCATCTACGAGAACCTCAACATCCAGAGCCCGAAGATTCCAGGAATGAGCAGCTCTGGGTGATAGGGGAGCCCCAGGTGAGCCAGGCAGGGCTATCCCGGCACCCACCTTGCATTCCCGGTGGCACCACCCAGCTGGCACCATCTGGGACCTGGGCACGTCTCAGAGTGGGATGGCATTGGATGGAGCTTAAAAATGCGGGAGAAAGGGAATGAGATCTTGACAAGGAATTGCAGTTATGTCACGGGGGATGGGGGAATTCTGCTTTTTCGGGGATTCTGGGAATAAGACTTCGCTGTGAGTGCAAAAAAACGGGAGACAGTTCCCTCCCTGGAAATGTCTCAGCTCTGGAACCTCAGCGCGGCACTTCCCTCCCATTCCTAACTCTGCCCCACTCCCTCCCCCTCCCTCTGGAATGCAGGGTTCCCAGTGTTTACATCAACCCTTCCTGAATTTCGCAGCTCAGGATGATCCCTTTGCCTGCCTCACGTTTCCCAAGCCCCTTGGATCTGGCCAGGAGGGAAGAAGCCAACTGGGAATCTGCCTTATCCTAATTTCTGCCCAGGAAGGATCTTCTCCCTGGATCCAAAGGTGGATATTTACGTGGAAGTGCCTCTGGACATGGATCAGAGCATCCAAATTCAGCTTCAGAGTTGTTTTGATGTTGATTTTTAAAAAATTATTATTACTATTTTAATTTAAAATCCTTTTTTTTTTTTTTAATGCACAAATTGTCAAAAGAAACAGGATCAGCTTTTTCTTCTGAGCTTTCCTAGGGTTTTCCACTCAGGGCTTTAGTGAACTGTCAGGAAACTCCCTGTGTTCCTCAGGTCCGGAATTTCTGAGCTCCAGGTGAGATTTTATCCCAAATCGTGGAGCAGTTTTTCCTGGAAGGGCAAGGGCTGGGGAGCAGGGATGGATCCAGGGGTTTGCACTCTGGAGATGCTGCTTTGGGCTGGAGGAGTTCTGGATTTCTGTGCTAAAATCCATGGGAAAAATCCCTGTGCCCTGTGTGTGTGCGCCTGCTCTGCAGAAGCCATGGAGTGATCCCTGTTCCCTGTCTGTGTGTGCCAGTTCTGGGGTCAGAAATCCAAAGCCTGAACCCCCAGAGCAGTTTTGGGGCTGAAATCTGGGGTCTGAATCCCCAGAGCAGTTCTGGGTTTGAGTTCCAGCCCTGAACCCCCAGATCCACCCCAGGGCTGGTGCTGAATCCCCTCTGCATCCCTGGAATGGGGCAGACCCTGCATTTATGGGATGTCAGTGCTGATCCCAAGGGTTGGACACGCCCCATCATCCCTGGGCTGGAATTTCCAGCGGATTTTCCTGCCCTTTTGGCACAGGGACAGAACTGGTTCTGTTTATTGCACTTCTAATAAATGTTGAATATTCTCAAGGTTATTTCTTCCCTATTTCTTTGAGTTTTGGGACGGTGACCCAGAGTCCCTACCCCACATCCTGGATGTCCCCATGGGCAAATCCTGTCGTCCAGGGCTTGGTTTTCCCTCTCTTTGACCCTTCCCTGGATTCTCCAGGAGGGGGAGGTCCAGTCTTTATTTCCAAGGATGTGGAGAGCTGGTAATGTGCAGAGGGACAACAACTGGGAACTGTTGGAATGGTGGGAATGCCATTGCCACTTTTCCATGGGATCGAAGGATTTGGTAAGGCTGGAATTGTCCTTTCCCTCTCCTCAGAGAGAGGTATCAATGAACATGGAATGACAAATCCCAAATTCCCAAATATTCAGGAAAAGTGGAAGCGCCTTCTCCACCTGCAGCCTCAGTGAGTTCCTTTTTCCCATGGGATTTGGTGCTGGGAAGATTCCATGGCGGGCGCAGGGAAGGGATGGGGTGATAAAAAGGAGGATTCCTGACAAGCCTAGGGATTTTGGCGGGAGGTTTTCCAGGGATTTTGGA
>VZRN01000093.1:0-50246 GCA_013397935.1 Dasyornis broadbenti
GGAAGGAAGGAAGGAAACACATTCTGAACTGATCAGGTTATGGACATTGAAAAAGTCTGGTGAATAGACACAAATGCAGCATGACAGGGCTAATTATGGGCAAGGGGAGAGTTTTGGAAAGGTCACAAAACCAGCCTGAGTTGGGATCGGCCCTGGACATACAAAAAGAAAAAAAATCAATCACAAATAAATTTCTCAAGTATTCAAGACAACACTAGACAGATGGTCACAAGCTTGTAAGTATCCCAGTTCTGCTTGCAGCCTTGTTGGCAAATAAAATCAGAAAAAGAATATTTCATTGATGCTTTTTTTTAAAAACCAACCCATCAAATATGCAGAAAAACCACCACAACTAAAATTTAGGGAGGTATTTATTTCATTAATGTGAATATTAATAATTTTCTGATATTTTTCAAGTCCTCAACAGATATGTCAGTCTAGCTTCATCAAAAGACATTACCTCTGTAATAATTTTCAAACCACACTTTTGAATGGGAAGAGTCAAGAGGAGTACCTTCTGCTGGCTTTTATCTAGTGATATTAGAGGGCCATGATGGTGTTTTGTGTTGGCATTTTAAGAACTAGCTATAGTTAAGGTGCCAACATATGATGCTCAGTTTTACAAAATACTTCACCACAGTTTAGACCATAAGTAACACTTGTGGCATTCTTGGGTTTATTTAGCAGGGTTTTCCACATTCCAGTCTTTAATGCCTTGGACAAAGACATCACTTGAGCTTCAAATCTGGGCTTCAATTCCTATCTCAGGCTGCATCAGCACCTCTGCTTTGTCAAAGTGCTATCACAGATTCCTAGAAAACACAAGAATTCCCTGACCACAAGGAAGTGAAAGCATGATGTGAAAATACCATCTCTTTCAGCAGCATGACATAATTGTTGTTGTTAAATTGTTGTTGTTAAATTGCTCTTAAACTGAGGTCTTGAAATTTGCACAGTACATATGCTATTCTTTTTATTAGTATGGGAAATATTTCAAATTTTAATTAAATTCAGCTTGGTAACAGGATTGTAAGAAAGCCTACTGGAGTGCATGGTTTTTCTCAAGGAAATTGTTCTGTGAGGAGAACATTTGTTCAGGAGTCACTGAGAATCTTGCACGGAGGCAGTGTCAATTATTTTGGCTTCTCAGTGAGAAAGGCATAGATATTCAAAGCTAGCTAAATAGCTATTGAGTAAAGGATGGAAATTATAGGAAAGGTAATAGCATCTCACAAGCCTTCTGCTTCTGGGAATGCTGACTGTTGCAATATCAGATGAGACCCTTCTCACAGACCCTGATGTGCTGTGCAAAGTTCCCGTTCATTATGAGATCCACCAGCTCCAAGTCTTCTTGCAATTTTTTAATAGAGTTTTTCTCAGAATACAGAAGCATTAGTCACTGATCACATATATGTGTAGACTTAGTTTTGAAGGGTACCCTTAGACAGTATGCTCCAATGCAATAAAGCCACACTTCCCCAGCAGGTCTTTATTTCATGTCAACCAGACAAAACGCCATTTTATAGTCAAGTACACATCAAATTAATGTATATTGATTGACTATGCATTGCTGATGTGTACACTGCTTAGTTATACCATTCAATAGAGCAGCCATATGCTACCCCTTTAAAGGATGAACACACCTGAGCAGTCAGGATACTCTGCCCCGTCTGGCTGGTAAGCTGACACAGGCTGTTCATGTTGCACCTGTACACACAAGAAGAAACCAAGGATCTGGACCACCAGTTCTTCATACAATAGTCTTGTAGAATGAACTGCATACTGACTGAGAGAGAGTTAGCCTAAACACACTTCTTTCTCCTTGTCTGCACATTCAAATAATCTTTTTTTCCCCGCAATTTTACCCCTTTTTAACTGGGATCAGCTCTGCCCTAACTGATCCATCCAGACTACTTTAATAACACTTCAGGAAAATAAAAGAACTAAAGTACCCTAAGCTGGATTCAAGGTGCTCAGACAACGAAAACCATCCTTTTATAGGCGGTTTTGCACACTTTTAAGAGAAGAAACATCCTTTCCAATGTATCATAAAGTCTTGCAGTAAACCCCATTACTTCAATGTCTAAACTATGAACCCAGCCAAGTGTAGATCTGCTATATCTTGAATTAGCCAAGACATTGAGCACATTTTTTTTTCTATACAGACAAAGGAAAGATCATGATGAAATCATGGAATTCATTGAAAATTTAGTCTAGTAATTTTCAAAAGCTGAGTACAAAGAATGACATTTCATAGGACTCCACCAGTACGTACTCTTTGCTTTTCACTCAAGAAGTGAACTGAGACTAAAAGTGAAGACGTTAATTTAGAATAAGTGCAAAACACATCTCAGAAGATAAATCAGTTTCTGAAATCAAAAAGTAGAATGGCTGGGTAGCAAAGCATAAAGAAGTGTGTTCAAAGAGCCAGGAACAGGAGTCATAATAGATTAAAGACCGAAGGCATTTTTGTGGTGGGTGATGCTGCAAAATAAACTAGTTTCATTTAACATGTATGTCCTGCCATATGTAATTATTGTCAGGGCAGACCCAAAAACAGAAAGGAAAACTTATGATGGGAAGAGTCTTAATGGACAATAGACCAATGAGGCTGCGTAAAGACGTAGTATTTACGGAACATTGTATCCATTTAAAGGGATGTAAACAAAGCCCTGACACTTCTTTCTTTTCTTTTCCTCTTCTCTTTTTGTTTCTCTTATTCAGTATAGCAGGGCTGGAGTTACAGTACTGTATTTGGACACCATAGCTTAATGACAGTCAAAATTAAGTCCAAAGAAATGAGACACATGTAGAAGAACATTGTAAATAAACTGTGAGGAAACATCAAACCAGGTAATTAAAAAAAGGCAAAAAAGATCATCAAAAATTAAGAAAGCCTGTAAAGAATGGCAGAGTCTCATAATTTCATATATAGAAATATACAGAATTTCTATTTTATAGAAGTTTTACATGAAGAATGTAAATATTAATTATTCTTTCTGCCCACTAAAGGTATATGCACTTACAGTAATGGTTACAGGGAACAGGGAAGAAATAGAATTTTAGCTCCAGTTATGCTGTGCTGTACTTTGCTATGTTATCAGAAGTTCTCACACCAATGACAAGGCATTAAAAAATCCCATGCTCTGTTACTCAAGAGGAAAGTCATAAATGAGTACACTGTAAACAAAGAGTTCATTGTCCTCCCAAGGGCATTGGTCAGGTGCATGGCTGCTGCACAGGAACCTCTGATTAGTTAATTTGTGTCACTTTATATATCCTTTTTCACTTTCCTTTCTCTCCTGGTTTGTGCCTCTTCATTGCTATTATCCCACTGTCCCACTTTCCCTATGATTATATCTAAATGAAGGTATTTACATTACTGTTGTTTTAGCAATCCACTTTAGCCAGGACTTGCAAAACCACTTTTGGTTCTTTGGGGTTTTTTTGTTTGGTTGGTTTGATTTTTCTTTAATCGTTCTTATCTACATGGTGTGACCATTTCTCATAGTTTTAAATCATCTGGGTTAGCCATCCATACGGACATTATCTTCTTTTTGATTCCAGGAAGGATTTGTCTTGTTAGCATAGATATAAAGTCAAAATACTCCTTTGTTCACATGACAGCCAACTTATTTGCTAACAAATATTTTCATTAAGATTTAGATAAATCTTTCTGACAAAGAGTTAGACAACAATAAAACTAGCTAGAAAGGGAGTTTGTGGAACTGATCTAACTGAAAATTATTGAAGCATTTAAAAATGCTTTTCATTCATACTTATTTTACTTTCAAAAAGGATCAAAAATCAAAGGATAGAATTATAAGATCTGTTGTTTGATACAGAAAAGCAGCTTTATTCCATTTCATTACCAAACATCTTTTCCAAAAATACTTTTTTTCCCCTTTAAGTTCTTCAAAATGGATATATACATTTTTTCCTGACCTATGCAAACAGATGCAATTGATAGCACTTTCACTGAACATTGTTGTGTTTACAATATATGCAAGTAATATATCCCATAAAGAGAAAACCCCCTTCTTTTTAGGGCACACATTAGAGTGCAATAAAATAATAAGGAAACAAGCTGTAAGAAACACAGATGGTATGTCTTGTTCAGATCACCTAATTTACTGCATAGGCCATAATTTAGTTACTGGAACAGATGTGCCCACTGTACAAAGCATAACCCCCATTTCCCCTCTTCCATTAATACTGTCAAGTGGCCAAATGAATAACAGACACCTGAGTTTCTTTCTGGAGCTGATAGAAACTAAGAAAATGTAATTTACTGTGGCTAGTCAACTTATTAAAAATATGGAGTTAGTTACAATAATTTGACTGAGTCCTGCTGAATTTCCTACTCTTCGTATTTGTTAGTTGGTCTGTACCAGCTGGTACAAGCAAATTCACTTGGAATTGCCTGTACACTGTACCAAGCTACCTCCAAATTCTGCTCACTGTGATGATGGGAAACAGATGGCTCAAAGTTTTCAGTTAAAATTGTTTTGACAGAAAACTGGTTTTCAGCAGAGTAATTCTTGTTTTTGTGAAAAATGTCTGCTTCCTGTGGAAAATATCATCATTTTGTCTATAAAAAACAGCTCTCCAAACATGATGATACAGAATATTTTCCAATAGAAGGCCACAAGCCTGAGATGTGGGATTTATTGTGCAAATGCTTTGTATGCTCAAACTTCTGTTTGGGCCAGATTTCCCAGATGGATTACATCTTCTATGATGCAATAAAATTTCATCAAGGCTTCTCTGGCTAAAAGTGAAAGGTCTGTAGAATGACATGAAACAAAACATTTGCTGAGGAACTTCAGCTGATAGAAAGTACTTGATGCAAAAAGCACTTCAACAATGATTTTCATAGATTGATAGAGCACTTGCAAACCAACATTCGTCTCCCCCTACTACTCTCCCATACACAATTTTTTTCCCAAAGCTTTTCTTGTGCGGCCCATATTCCAGAAATAAGCATTTGCCAGTTAACAGAAACATTGGCTCCTTCTTTAGAATGAGCCTTCTGTCTTATCTTCTATGCACATTTGCATTTCCTTTGTTTTAAAATAATATGACTGCTGTTTTTACACAAACATGTGATTTGTAGATGGATGAGAAGTGAGATCTATAAAATTATGCATATTATCATTCTGCTTTAGTTTCCTGAATTCAAGCCTTATTCCAAAGACTTTCATTCTGCATGTTTTTTCTACTCTTTCTCCTTCCCTTCTCAACAACCTTCTCTTGTTCCACTGATATAATCAGCAGGTTTGATATTTGAACCAGAGACAATAGCAAACAACGACTATTTATTATTTGCTTTTAATTTTAGAAAACAAATTGGACATTTATTTTCAGCTAGTATACTCTTAAGTAAATTATTTAAAAAATATTAGTAGAAAAGATGAGAGAAAGCACAAACTGGTAGCTCATCGACATAGTCAAAGAAGATTCCTTTCTTTTCTGATTTATGTGTGCTCTTTCACCAATAAGACTTTAAACAGCAACATTTCCCCAGAATATTTTAGTGACATTCTACCATATGTAAAAGAATGTCAAGCATTTTAACACCTACAAGCTAATAAACTTGCTAAAACATTTAATTTAAAATTATATTTCCTCTAAACTCTAAACCTCTAAAACTATATTTCCTCTAAATTTGCTAAAGAAACAGAGAATGAAAAATCAATAGTCTTCCCAATACATGTTTCTTCATGAACTTCCATTAACCTATGGACATGTAGGTATGAAATATCTGAGGAGGTTAAGTCAGCATTAATATTTTTTCATAAGATAACAGATTAAGATGTTGAGGAAAAAAATGAGAACAGTTGGAATACATTTAGACTATTTTCACTTCATTATATGTCCTAGGAGTAGCAATTATGAATTTATAAATCTTTTTAACTGTTTGCTTGTTTTCAGCCAGATATATGAATTTGATGTCAAATGTTTGCAGTCAACCAGAAACAGGTGTATTCAACACTGAATGGTAAGTAGTCACTGAAAGATAGGATGTAGGGGGACACAATTACCAAGCCCAATGAAACAAAACCAAGTCAAAACCAAAAAAGCTCATCTTATTACTCCTAGGATAAATTTTTTAAGTTCAGCTGTTACCATCAGAGATCTTAAGACAAACTCAGACTGGCATTTTCTCATCTTCTTCCTTTAATTATTTATTTCATGAGCAAATAGATCTGCATAAATTAAGCTAGATGTCAAGTACTTTACAAGCAGAAAACCAAATTCATTATTTGTTGAATATAATTTATATTGTACTAGTCAGTCTATAAATCACAATTCAATAATACTGTAATAAAGTATGATACTTCTTTCATCTTTGCATCAAGTTTACTGTGCTATCAGTTTTGTAAAATATCTTATTCATTGTATGTGAACTGATGACACTTCCTTCCAGCAAAATGGTTGTCAGGATTAGCTACACTATAGTTTGACTTCTCATGAAAAAAAAAAAATCTACCTGCCTCTTTTCCTTTATTTCTCCAGGAAAATGTGGATTAGAACATGTCCCTTGCTAGGTGACAGGACAAGTAAGATGAACAACTCAATTAATTGCTTTAACTTCACTATGACTAAATTATCACCCTCTCAACCATGAAAAGTCGTGATGTGAGAATTTAGTTTGGAAGGCACCACAATCATCATTTGGGGGGCCTCAGTACACAGTCTGTGCAGCCTTTTAGATCTTTACACTTTTACACAAAGTTGCAAAGATTCAAGGATACAATACAGAGAAAAGTAGGATCACATCTTCTGCATATTAATTACTGTAATTTGTTAGTTGCTCTCATATCTGTGGAGGGGAGTGGTGGTTTGTTTGCCTATATATTTTGTTGGTTTTGTTTGTTTGCTTTTTGACATCTCACAAGTGTAGAATCTAGAAAACTAAGGGAATTATACAGTGTGTATGGCACAGCTTATACGCTGGAGAGTTTATCCCTTTAGAAAGAAAACTGAATTTATGCTTTGGCTTCTTGCTGGATTACTCTATAGTGGTGTTTTACAAGAGTTCAGTTTCAATCTTCCTGAAAGATGAAATTAGAATAGTCTTTAAGAATGAAAATATTGGCACAAAAATTACTTATTTAATCTAAAATGCCTTTGGAGATTATCTTACAGCTATTTTTTTAAACTATATGCACAGCAATCTGTTCTTCTGTCTAATGCAATTTTGATCAATCTAAGACGAAAACAGAACAGAAAGAGTCCAAGAGATTGATGGGCAGCAAGAACAACATTTTGAGTGGCAAAAATCTCCCCACAAGCTGCACTGCCTGTGGGCCTTGGAAGCTTGCCCACAGTCACCTCTTTGAATTAAAAAAAAAATTAATTAGAACATGTTGTTAGTCTACTGGCAGGTAGACACAGGTCGATATTCCATTCCTGTGCTTGCCTTCTTTTTCCAGCTCAAGTTTGCATATCTAATCGATCTCTTTGCCTGTATGATTGATCAAAAGAGAGTGCAATACAAAAGGAGATGCCAGAGAGATATGCAAGCCCATGTGTTATGAGAGGTGGAAGCTAATGTCACATCGTGCATTAATTTTCTGGCACCTCTTCCTTGCTGCACTGTGTTACACAAAAATGTATGTCTTGCTAATGTATTTCCCTTCTGCCTTCTGTTAATTGTTGCATAACTTCATCATCCAGCACTCTGTGAGGAGCTGTCTCCTTCGTTTCACGGGCAGTGACAATACAAGTAACTCAGTAGTGATAATGAAGCCATGACCTGGATTGTCAGTAACATACCCATCCTCACACGCTTCTACAGACTGTGTTTCACACGTGTCTGAAAGTAGAAAGATAATAAGTAAAATTAAGGAGTTGCAACAATAGCACCTTTATTCTTATGCAACAATCAGAAATGCCTCCTCATGTCGTTAAATCACAGTGTAAATACAATGCAGTTATTCCAAAGAAAAGACTGCAATAGTAAGTGTCAAATAAAAAGTGAATAGGAGTGACCTAAACTCTGCCCAATACTCTCCAAAACCTGTGTAAGTCAGGGATAAGGATTAACATTTTTTTTTCAGAAAACCTGCTTTTATTTGGCATTAGAAACCTCTGCACTAAAGATGCACAAATTAGTATTTTAGTTAGGACAATCTAACTGTTTTCAAATTTATAAATTTATGTATTATACCCCTTGCTTGCTTTTCTCCTGGAAGCATGTTTTTGGTGCTCTGATCACAAATCATCTCTTCACAGTTTGAAAAAAGACAGTCAAGGGAAGCACTTATGGTTTATATTGTCTTTGTGATAGTGAGTGGTCTCATCCTGTCACACAAGGGGGCAGCCAAAACTTCACTGGCTTTTGCATTTATTCTTTTTTTCAAAATAACAGGAAACAACTTTTAAAAAAGGAAACAATCATGTTTAAAAGTAATAGGAAACAATTCTTATGTGAGAAGGCCTATCACATATTCTGAAAAATAATCCTTTTTTGAAATTCTTACTCACTTAGCAGTAAGTAATGCTATATGTTTAATATAATTTTACCCTTTGTTAATTGATATGAATACCTTTGAAATTATATGTAATGCCTTTTATCACAGATATTTCCAGCCAGGAAAGAATCTTAAAATTTGTCTTTTTATCTACTAAAACATGTGTTTTAAAGTTCTTTTCACGTGATACTTCACTGAACTGGGAGGAATGTTGTGCTGGAGCACTGTGAGGAGCTGCAGTGGTGGCAGTGGCAGAAAGCGACATGAGGAATACATGAGGATATGAAGAACTAAACTGGGGCTCTTTCCTGAGCTGGTCAGACCAGACTCTTTTACTGTACAAGCCAGCAAGGGACTCAGCCTGCACCCATCAGTTCAGGTAATTTCAACAGGATTAAAAAATCAGCCCAGTTAATTTTAATAAATGCATACATAGGGATCTTCCAGTAGGCAGTTATGTGGCAACAGGGGGATCACCAGCAAAAACCATGTCTTCTGCATCTCCACAGCTTCTAGAACCAATACAGACACACAGACAAAGCACTTGTCAGGGCGTGCAACCACTTAGGTTTCAGGATGCACGGTGTGGCTGGAGATGGAGGATAACAGGAGGAACATATTTGGGAGGCGTACACAGGCAGATGAATTGTTCTGCTTGCTGGCTGAGTTTTGGGAGAAGGAGGCAGACTGAGGAGTAGTTCAGAGTTTGGCTAGGAAACAGATCATAGAGATGTGCTCTGACACTTCTGATGCACTCAAGTCAATTCAACATGGGTCGGTCCTGTGTCTGTTTTGTGCCAGGATGAAGATGGCATGACTAAGGGATAAGGAGAAGTGGAAGAAAATTAGTGTGTGGACCTCCTCCTTACCCTCTCAGGTACCTCTACAGATTTGGTATTAGGCTCTGTGAATGGCTGAGGAAGAATATGAGAAGGCAGAAAAGGAAGAATCTGTGTTAGTGCTCTCACCAAGGCCAGATTAACCAGTCCCTTGTGCCAAGAGCTGCATTAAGATTAACACTGAGAAGAAGCGTTGAATTATGGTCATAGGTGGCTAGCACCTGAGCAGAATGTGCATCCATCTGCAGGCTGGACCATGTTTTCAGGGAAGTTTTCTGTCTCCCTGGAAACCAAATCAGGGTTGTAACCAGACAACTGATGAGCACAGTATAGTCTTTGGATTATGACACACTCCTACTCTTTAACATGGGTACAAATTATAATGCAATAAGAAATCTAGGATCAATCAAAAGATATTCCAGGACCCTGGGAGAAATTATTCAGGAGCACAGGTGGTGCTTTCCTCAATCCTCCCACTAATGGGGAGAGACACTGGGAGAAAGAGCTGTGCATCAAAACCCTGCTCCAGGACTGGTGCCTCTTCCAGAATTTTGATTTTGCTAATAATAGAGGAGAGTTTCATGTCCAAAATGTGCTGGGACCTGATGGGATTCACCTGTCCCAATGGAGTAAATGTGCCTTTGCTTGTAAACTGGCAAGACTGATTAACTGGACTTCAAACTACACTTTAAGGGGAAAATGAACACCATCAGGAGAGCCAAAGATAAGCCAAAGGTTGGCATGGCATCATGTCGGGGTGACAATGACAATAGGACCATTTATACTTAACCAGGGAACCCATGTAAAACAGTCATACACCAAAGCATATCATATGAGAATCAAAGAAATTGGACTGGAAGAGTCGGTCTGGTAAAAAAATCTGTTAATTCATTGATATTAGTGAGAGGTGGTAGAATAAGTCCCATGACGGGAGCACTGGCATGGAGAGCTGTTCAAGAGGGATAGGTTAGGCAGGCAAGGTGGAGGAATTCCACTGCATGCAAGGGAGAATTTTGACTGTACAGGTCCTACAATTAAGGATTGTGTGGTTGAAAGCCTCTGGATGAGGAATAAGGGATGGAAAACAATGCAGATACTGTAGTGTGTATCTGTGACCAATATCCAGCCCAGCACTGATGAGGTATTTTATAGACAATTACAAGAAATCTCTGGATTGGTAGCCCCTTTTCTTTACGGGAGTTTTCATCTTCCAAGACATAAGTTGGAAATACTACACTGCTGTGACAAGCAAGTCTGGAAAATTCCCGAAATTCATTGAAGATATTTTATTGTCACAAGTATTCAGTGAGACAAGTAGAAAAGGTGAACTCCACGACTCATTACTTGTGAATACAGAAGGATTCATGGGAGATGTGCTGGTAGGTTGGCGGTCTTGGCCACAGTGATCAAGAAGTGACTGAGTTTAAAAATCTTTGTTGTAAGGGGGAAAAAGATCAGAAGAGTAGTTATCCTAGATTTCAAGAGAGCAAACATTAATCTATTCAAGCAGCTACTTAACAGTGTCTTCTGGGAATCTGTTTATGAGGGTTTGGTAGTCCATGACTACAGATCAGTTTTTAAGAACTGCTTTTTAAAAGTACAGGAGCAGACAACTCCCTCATGTTGCAAATCAAGCAAGCAAGGCAAAAAAAAAGCTTTGCTGAATGAGAAATTTCTCTTGGAACTCAGGAGGAAGAAACAATTTTATGATTTCTGAAACAGAGGTCAGGCTTTGCAAGAAAATTACAGAGCACTTCAGGGAGAAATCAAAAACCACAAAAACAATGAAATAACTTTTTATCATATTCCAATCAAACATAACAAGAAAGTTCTTCTCTGACTGTCTCTTTTGGTAGTACTAAATAAGTACCTGAATTAGATTTGAGTTTTAAACACATCCATAATGCCAATATGGACTTTTTACCTATCTGGCTTTTTTACAGAAGTTCGTAAATGTTAAGATTTGTCAACCAACAAGAATGAATGAAATTCTCAAAACTGTTTTGGATTGTATTTTGTTGTCCTTTCTCTGTATTTGAATTTTACTCATCTTCTACTCATCTTCCTAGTCATCTTTTAAAATTATTAGCTTTAGTTCTTTAATATTTAGTGAGAAATATTAATAATCCTTCTTGCAAATACACAAAATGGTTACACTACATTTACTTAATATTAACATACAGACATAATGATATTTTACACAAATTAATGCTGAAAGTTTGAATAACATTAGATGCCAAAAAGAGAGATCCTAAAGTTGAAAGATACAGTTATGAACATTGACATTTTGATTAATAAAAATGCAGGGAGTTCTGAATCACAAAAGTTAAAGTCAGAGTATGTTAGAATTCTTGACATTGCCAAGGACAGTATGTAACACATTTCCTATTTTGTTCTACCTCTGCCAGATTTGACCTATTGTTTCAGTGCAAATACCTCCACCGGATAATAAACAGAAAGAAAATCATTACCATCATTATTTTTCCTGAGGCTACCAAAACCACCGACAAAGTATAATGTAGTTTGGAATTTGAAAGGAAAGAATGAGAAAAAATAAGATTAATAATCTAAAGTTATGTCAAAAGTCACTACTACTATGACATAATTAGCCAAAAAGATCTCTATACATTATAAAATATACTTCTATATCTTGAAATAGATCAGATTTCCTTAATCACTATGTTCAAATCAACTTATAAAAAAGCCCAAATGTTGATTTTTTTATGTCTGAGAAATTTTGGCTAAGGGGGTCCTTTAAATTAAATATACAATTTAAAAATAATTTTTTAGGTTTGACTTTTTAATAGCTTATTCTTCTAGCTATCAATATTAAATTAATTTTCTAAGAGTTTATCTTTAAAACCAGTGAGGAACTAAGGAGGAACACTGAAAACCAACACAATGACTTATTTTTAAAATTTTATCTCAGGTTATCAAACTAGTGAAATAATAGTTAGCTATTGATTCATATTCTAGCTTATCAAGTGTTGCCACAAATTTTACAAAACATCAAGAGACTTCTACAACAAGTTTTGGCTTAACAGAATATTCTCCTGTGTGTAGAGATGGAACTGGAATGAAAGAAGTGTTGCAGGTTACTCTGCCATTCCTGTCTGTAGATTTTTCTCCACATCCAAAAGCCTAAAGATTTACACACTGAATATTGTCTGCTCTAATAAAGAAAAAAATTGAAGTAAATAGGAAAGTCACAGAATTACAGAATATGCTGAGTTGGAAGGGATCCATGAGGGTCATTGACTCCAACTCTTGGCCCCAACAGGATATCCCCAGGAGCTCCATGTGCCTGAGTGTTGTCCAAATATCTCTTGAGCTCCGTCAGGGTGGTGTTGTGACCACTTCCCTGGGGAGCCTGTACCAGTAGTCAAACATGCTCTGGGTGAAAAGGCTTTTCCTGATATCCAGCCTAAACCTCCCCTGACACAACTTCAGGCCCTTCCCTCAGGTCCTGTCACTGGGCACCACAGAAAGGAGATTGGTGGTTGCCCCTTCTGTTCCCCTCACAAGGAAGTTGCAGACTGCAATGGAGTCTGCCCTCAGTCTCCTTCCCAGGCTGAACAGACTGAGTGACTCAGCCACTCCTTGTACGGCTTCCCCTCCAGACCCTGCATCGTCCTTGTTACTCTTCTTTGGACCTTCTCTAATATATTAATATCTTTCTTATCTTTGTTGTCCTAAACCTCCCCAAGCACTTGAGGTGAGGCTGCCCCAGTGCAGAGCAGGACAATCCCCTCTCTTGCCCAGCTGACAATGCTGGGCCTGATGTCCCCCAAGACAAGCGTGGGCCTCCTGGCTGTCAGGACACCGCTGACTCAAATTCAACTTTCCACTGACCAGGACCTCGGTCCCTTTCTGTGGTGCTGCTCTCCAGCCTCTCATTCCCCAGTCTGTCTGTACATCCCGGGCTGCCCTGATCCAGGTGCAGAATCTGGCACTTGTCCTTGTTATTCTCCATACAGCTGGCCATTGTCTGTCTCTCCAATTTATCAAGGCCTCTCTGTAAGGCCTCCCTATCATCAAGGGAGTCAGCAGCTCCTCCCAGTTTTGTATCATCTGTGAACTTGCTAAACTCATGGGTAAAAAGGACTCAAACAATAATAATAATAAAAGCCATTGTGGTGAGCATCCTGTGGAAATTCAGTAGGAATTTGGATTTTCTATTGCAAAAAATAGTAGATAAAACTTAATTATATCTAAACAAAATTTTGATTAAACACACATGAAAGTCAAAATAAAATAATTCTTTAAATGAACCTTATTTTGCTTTGGAAATTTGGTCAGCTTATTTTTAGACTTTGTGTTATAGATAGTTTAGTCATGGATTTGCCAGAGACATCAAATGGGTTATAAGTCTTGGTAAACCTGACTGTACAGTCCAGTCCTTCTCAAGTTCTATAATGACAGTTTAGCCACAGACCTACACTATCCATCATTCATTTTCTCCATCACAATGACTCAGGCTGGAATTATATCTCATCTCCTGCAAAAAAATTCACTACAAGTGGAAAAAAATGTATTTCTTTTCAAGTGGTTTTGGGGACAAGTATGTGTCCTAATAAAGTTTAAACTGTTTTTATTACAATCCATGAGTTTCTAATGGCTTCTCTCTTTTACCTTTCCAAGCCTCCCCTCATCTCACCAATGCAGGGAGTATAAAGTTAGTGGCTTTGTGGTGTTTAGTTTCTGGTGGGTTTAAATCACAACATCCAAGGAGGGAAAAATGCAGGAGTCACTATTTCTGTGACTATCAAAATCGCTTGTGGAGGAGTAGAATTCATTTGTTTCATGACACGTATTTGAGCTTTCAAACATTTGCCACATCAGTCTGTCCCATTCATAAAAAAGCCTTTTCTGTCTCACTGTAAAATATGTTCTTTTGTTTTCTTCATTTTCAGATAAAAAAAAGCATTTTCACACTACTCCTTGTTTCTTTCTACGTTATATTTGACATCTTAACAGTAATAGAATTCCCACAACTGTAGCAGCAAAAGAGATTATTGTAGAAAGAGAAGGTGGGAAATATATTAACCATTATTCTTTCAGGAGAAAAAGTAGGAAGAGACCAAAAAAAAAAAAACAACAGTGAATGCAATAAAGATGAATTAGTCAAGTTATGAAAAGAAAAGAAGCAAAACTGAAATAGTATTAGCTCTTTGTCAGCTACAGTCTGACCAATAAATGCTGCCTAGACAAAGTGAGGATTCCTGGATTTTTTTAACCCTTTCAAAGACTGCATGAAAGGTATTTTGGTAGCTTGCTTAAACTAGCAATTCTCTTGATTTCTTTCTTGATTTTGATAATGCCATGTTCTGCTTTCTGTCATTTAGATGCCCCTGTGCTTGCCCTATGAGAGGAATAGGGCAGCTACCAGCCCAACAAAGGGAAATCTCTCTGTATTTTACATAGAACTAGCTGTTCCTTGGAACAGAAGGAAAAGAAAAGGGACTGTGTTAAGAATGAACATGTGACTGATTTTCCTCTTTTCAGTGTGACACAGAGGAAAGAGCTGCCTTTCCCTTTGTACCAAGTAATGCCTGGACCTCTGGGCGGGAAGGGATTCTGCACAGCACAGGAGCATCAGATCATTTTCTTCTGTGGCTGTTCTCTGTGTCTAACACAAACTAGGATAAACAACATGTGGCCTTCCAAATTTTACAAAAAAAATGAAGGATCCTTGACTTGTGACTATATCTCCTTCCTAAACATAATTTATACATACATATATATGAATACATGTATGTGTGTGTATATGTATATGTATGTAACAGGCAGACATTTTTTTTTCTTAGCAGGTTTTAGTAACAATTTGGCCTCTGAAAGACTCTTTTCTGGATGGCCAAAATCATAGTAATCTTAGACAACCAACACAAGAATCTTTTATTTTCCATAATTTCTCAGTGATGTTGCTTAAAAGCATAGTAATACATGTACAATACTCCTGTGTCTTTCTAGGAAGCCACATAAACATTAAATGCAGTGGAGATGAAGCCTTGAATAAAAAGTGAAAAATAAACATTGGTATTACCTTACGGACTAGGATTAACAGGAGAGTAATAAAAACAATCCTTAACGTGTATCTAAGGTCTGTTCAACTTACAAATGTCAGATTCTACTTTTCACCTTAGAAAATATTGAAAGTAAAAATCATTAGCTAAGGCAAATCTTGGGAAAGAACAGATCTTAATTTTTATTAATATTACTGGAGTATGATCCTGAAAGTAAGATAAACACCTATTTTAGTTCAATGTTTTACAACTGAGTCCAATAGCAGAGTACTTTTGAAAAGAAAGGATGTGTATTTCACACATGAACAATTTAAGATTGAAAATATTGGTAGAGTTAGGAAAGAAATTATTCAGTACAATGCCAACATTCTAGACATGCCTTTATTTTGAGAGGATTTTTGTTTGCTTAAGGACGAAAAGGAGGAAGAGACAGGACCCCAGCCAGGCAAGATATGTAACCCCACCAGAAACAGTTTTTTGTTGTTTGGACTTATTTTGCTCTGTCCTCACAGAGAGAAAAATGTGATCTTTGTGTCTTTAAAATGTGGATTTTCTATACATTTCTATATATTTCTATATATTACTATATTATAATTCTATGCATTGCTATATTATACATACTATATATAATTTTAAAAACCTACTGTTCTCAACCTACTGTACTCAAAATGTTTCCAATAGCAACTTGAAGGAAAGTGCAATGAATTTACCTGAAATTCTTCCTGTGTTGGTAAAATTAACTGTTCTCTGTACTGAGCACTTGTCTTTGTAATTTCATGAAAACAGAAAGAAACCAAGCTAGAATGTCAAGACCTCAAGTACATTGGCACAGTTGTCCATAAATAGCAGTTTCCATTGTTTGTTTTTCGCTTGCATTTATTCCCCTTTTAAAATAAACTATTCAGAAGTAATCTTTATATATTCAGTTAAAAGTAAATGAAAGTATCAAGAGTCACCAGTCTGAAAGCAAGGTGGCTGATGATAACCTATAGCTGGATAAACCAAATATTTTGGAACACTAATTTGGTGGGTAGCAATTTATCTGGTTTTAATAGAACTATTTTATTATGCTATATGTATAATTACCTTTTAGTATGAAGCACAAGTTGTCTGAACCCTGAATACTTTATCCCTGCCAAAGGAAATATAATTCTCTTTGTCAAAATCTAAACTGCTCCTCACAGATGTGGTCCATTTTTAATTCCTGCTTCCCCTGCAGAAAGAACATTCACATGTATGAGGGAATTGAGACTTTATGATCTCTCCTACTGAAGCAGTGCTTCACAAGCTCCCCAGGAAAACTCAGGTGTCAGAAATGTTCATCATTTTCTGCTATCAGTCAAAGAACCAGCGTCATAGTGGCTACCAGCAGTAATCAGAACCTGTTCCAAAATGAAGGCTGTGTAACTTTCTCCCGGATCACACAGAGCAGCTGCAGGTGTATACTGCTGCCCTGAAGCTTACCTGAGACAGTATTTTGGAGCTCTAAGATGTCCCAGTATGCTCCTGTATTCTGGCTTTCAGCTGCAGGTTGTCCAAAAGAGATATAATGCTTTGATGTTTACCAATTATTTCATAATTGTTTGCAAGAAGCCAGTCTAAAGCAAAAGCAAATTAAAATTGCTTTCCCCATCAAGCTACAAAGATTTTTAAATACACAGGTGACATAAGAGAGGAGAAAGTAATTTCCTCTGTTTACCCTAATGTCAAATTGGAAAGAACAGTCTCTCCTCCTGTTTCATCCAGATGAGAAGCTGTAGATAAATTACCTGAGTAAGTTTTTTTTGTACCTCTTCAATACCAGCTCTTTTATCACTAAAGAGAGCTTCTGGCTGAGAAAGAATACCATTCTTTATACTCACCACATTGTTTGGGATTTATTCTATGTTTCATTTAGATTCTAATCTTCTGGCCTCATTTTCTTCTCAAGATTATTGATATTTAGTTTATTTCAGGGGACAGTTTCAGCTCTGTCATCTTGGATTATGTATAGACAGTTTATCTACTCATCTGTCATTTTAACAAGTGTTTTAACCTACAAATGGGTACAACTCTTCTTTCCCTGCTATTGTAATATGACAACCCAGAGTTAAACCTCTCCTTATACCAATCTACATAAATGTGGAAATCAACCATAATACTTTCCCTGTTAATTATTAATTAAGACCAGACAGAAGAGTTGTTCCCCACTCAGGGGCAATAACTTCTTTGAAATCTTTAACCCATCTTGTCTTTCAAGACAAAAAAAACCACAGAAACCACTTTTTGCCAAATTTAGACTCCCACTGAAACAATGTCTGAATTCACCAAGCCTAGAGGCTGAAGCAGCAGAATTCTCTTAGTCTCTTTAAGATTTGCCTTTACCAGGGCTTTGTACACGTATTTCTATATCAGCTGTAAGACCAAGTGAAGGACTTCAAAGATTGTGCAGATTTGATGAGTGAAAAAAACCGCTAGTCATATACACGATAAAAATATGCTTCCATGTGATGGATAATATTCTTCCCCATTCCATGGGAAAATAAGGAGGTCAGGCAGACTAAGAAAGGAAACAGAATATGGGTTCCTTCAACTTTGAATCTTCCTACTTCTCTCTTTCCCCTCACACTTAATATGGGACGAGGAAGGTCAGCACAGTAATGGAAAACAACAAATGTTGTATCCCAACTATTAACATAAATTCTGTAACACCCAAAAATACACACCTTGTACCCATTTCTGGAAATGTTTTTTACCCTATCCCTGTTCCCTAAGACTAACATCCCATTCTTTCTTTGGTTGTTTTGCTGAGAGCCTGACAGCATTGAATCCTCTCAGAGCCGGATCTGGTCTGCTTGAGCAGCTGTTATGTGACAGAAAGAGACATTGCTGTTTGCCTAAAGCACACTTTCTCATGCTAAGTCTGATATTGAACCTCTGATGTTTACATCAACTTTTACTTCATGCTGGCAGAAATAAAACATTCTATACTAACTATCAAATTAAATTTTACTAAGAGGATTTTGGAAAAAAAAAATGACCGAACTGGTGAAACTTGAATGAAAATTGAGCTTAGAAATGTATTAACATTTGATGAAAATTCCAACTTCCTTACACAAAGTTTAGCTGAGCTAATAATTGCCTAGTACATATGTAATGCATGATTAATTGTAGTTATCTCATCTAAAATGCATTACAATATACGGTAAAACTGAGCAAATTGACAGCTCCAAGATTATGCTTACTTTAATGTACACTTCATCTTACATTTTAAATGAGTCAGTAATAGGATCCATAAGTTCTGTTTATGCCTACTTTATTAATGTGACATAGATTTAAATGAGAGACACTTAAGAAGAAATGTGGTCTCATGTAGATTATAGCATAAGACTTGCTAACCAGACTTTGAGAAAAATCATGCAAGTGAAAACTGGCACAGTCCATTCCAATAACTTTACTTCTGTTAAAAACTTTTAGCTAACACAGTATATACTTCAGCCAGGTTAGGATTTACTGTCAGTGAAAGATCAAAATAAATTCATCTAGTGGGAGTGCCAGAGGCTACAATATATGGGTGCCTCTCCAAATGAGCTTTATTTCACCAGTTTATGTTAGCAAAAGGCAGAAGAATTTCTTTTAAATTGGCTCACTTCTCCTGAAAAAGACATTTTGCCTGTGCAAGGAGAGAACTTTCCATCTCTGCTTTGTTGGAAAAACAAAAATTCCAAGTCAGCTAGTGAATGCTGCTTTGAATATTTTACACCAAAACTATGTAATAACCCACACCTAAGAGATAATCAATACTCAGTGAAAAAATACTTCTCAGTAGGACTGGTTTGCTTTTTGTGCTCTTACTCTTTCATTTTTCTAGCCGTCTGATGAAGAGTGGAAAATCAGTGACACTACAAGAAGAGGTCATTTTCCGCCTTGAGAAGCTCCTCGTAAAGTTTCAATTATTTTGCCAGTTTGTAGAACAGTCTTTCAGTCTTCCTTACATTCCTAGCACATGTAGGTGGCTAATGTCTATTCACATATGTTTCACAGCAGGTTGTGAACTATTAGAGCACTTAACAACTGAAAGTTCTTTTCCAGTGGAGCATGTAAATGTGACCCCTGTTGGCTGATATGCCTATAGTACCTGATAAGAATCACTTAATCAAGCACTGCATTGATAGAGGTGAACAGCAGAGGAAACTGTTCTTATCAAATCACATTACCAGCTGTAATAACAAAGCAAAAGTAAACCGCACCGTAGGTGCATTTAAATGAAGCTATCTGTAGGATTGCCCACAATACCTACTTCTTTGGCACCTTTTCTTTTTTCTTCTTTTGGTGATAGGATTGTGATTTCACTCATTATGGTCGGGTTTTTTAAACAGGGTGGAAAAACAAAACCAAACCCTCGGCTTTAGTTTGTTTGCAAGTTATGTAAAAGGGAATAAAGAAAGAGGCAGGATGAATGTCCCTCCTTCCTAGCTAGATCTCCTGTCTTGAGCATGGGAAAGACACATTCCATGCTCTACCTGAGACATTACAGCAATTATTTTTTCCATATCTCAAATAATGAGACCCTACATCAATCTAGGGAATCCTGAGGGCTCTTTCCTTGTGACTTTGGTCTGAAAGATCGGTCCATTCATGTCAGTTACCATCATAACAATAATTTTTTTTAAAATGTGCAGGTGAAAGGTTCCTTGCTTATTCAATTACTTGTGCTAAAATTGAGCCTAGAGTTGTGATACATATGTGAAATCTTTGTCTGCACATATGTCCATCCACTGATTCACAAGTTTGTGTATCGTCCCACATAAAAATCCCATTACTTTACATTTGGAAGGCATTGAGTTTTGATCTTCTGTCCTTTGTTAAAGCATTGATTTTCTGATTGCAAAAGCATGAAAGTATTTACTGTGTTGTTTTAGGAGCTTTAACAGTTTCTTGTTAACAAAGTGCAGTGTCAAATGTTCGAATCATACATTAAAATAATCCCCTAAAGTAAGAAAGAAAAGAAAAATGAGGAATTCATGTAAGATCTCAAAATCATTACCTAAGTGATGTCATAAATAAAATAGAACACAATATAATGAGGTCAGGAAAATTTATGAAGAGAAACCATATGAAAATAAAACAAACAAACCAACCAGTAACAAAAATAAAGAAGCAAACAAAAACTCCTAAGATGTCTTCCTGTAAAATCAGGGTCACAAAACTTATCCTTCAAACAAGGTAACAATTTTCAGTATCAGAGGAAGAGTACAGTACCTTGAGAATGCTGCACTGTTCTTTGGCTATTCTCTACAACAGAATGACTTAGACATTTAGCGGCCTTGCCTCTCCTAGTTTACCGAGAACTTTTGTATGTGATTAAGTGTTACGAAAAATCCCACCAGGTAAGTTCTGGAAAGCAAAAGAATCAGACTATATTTCTTCTTTACATTATATATGAAATTAAAGAACACAGCTACCTTCTCATATACCTCAGAATATTCGTCTGCTTATCTGCGAGCAAACAGGAATGTTCATTCAAAAATACCAAAGCATCCTCCTTCTCTTTATTAATGTTCAACTGAAACATCAAGCTAGACATTAAATTCTGGATAGAGTTTGATCTTAACCTAAAAAAAGACCCTGTATTTTTTTCTGTATAAACATCTTTTAATTATCTCATATAAATGCAAAATATATTTCCTTAGATACACTAATAGTAGAATAACATTTGAAATTATTAGCATATTTTAACCAGAATTTAAAATAAAGAGACTCTCATGCTGTGTTACCATTTATCAACCTCATAACACTATGTTAAACAGTATGTTTCTCTCAGAAAGATGCTGATCTCTGAACACTAATATCTGCTAAAAAAGAGGTGGGATGGCAGAGGAAGGGGGAGTGTTGATGTAAACACATAGCAGTAAATTTACATTACAAATATAGGATTTCTTCTGCCCACATTGTTTATCTCTACTTTTGTTTCTTAAAACAAAAAAAGCTAGAAAATCAGGTTTCATCTAGGTGAGTAAAATATTTATAAAAGAACACAGAAGTCATTAAAAGGCTCAAACACAAAATTGAAGGGATCAGGCAAAACACCAACTTTAAAGCGTAAGCTGTCTTACATTGCTGCTAAAGATATATGCTCAAACAGTCCACTATATGAAAACATGGAAATAACTGGATTTCTGAGGTTTGTAATTTCAATATTTCTCCCCAGAGTGGTCTGGAAAGTTAGATTCATGAAACAAATTAGTAAATCTTCTTTATTTATTTTATACTCCATTCCCCTGGCTCAATAAGCTACATGATTTTGGTGTTAATCGTGGTCGAAGGGGAGTAAATGGGCAGAAGGGAAAAACACCAAAACAAAACATTAAAAATGATACAATCTTTCACAAACAAACAAACAAACAAACAAACAAACAAACAAACAACAACCCCCAGAAAAACCCCAAATAAAAAAAACAAACCCATAAAAACAAACAATATAATGAAAAATCCTTATGGTCCTAGAAGCTGATGATTTCCATCAGAGTGTTATACTCCCTGGTAAGTCTGATTTTATTCACCCTTCACATATTATCCTGGGAAACAATTTTGGTCTTGAAACTTCCTCTACTTAAACTTGTCTTTGCCTTCTAAAGAACTCTGAAATTGAACAAAAGCAGAACTTTTAACTCATCTTAGAACGTCGTCATGTACAAATCTTCCTTTTCCTTTCTGAATTTATTTCTGTTCCCTGTTCCCCAAATACTAAAGAATTAAAGATTATTTATTTCTAGTACTGATCAAAATACCGCTCATATTCAAATAAATTTTGATCTCTGAAGAATTTCTTCCTCAAAGCTATTGATTCTTCTTGATTTTGTTTTAGACAACCACTAGAAACCAAAGTCACTATTAGCAATTCAGATGATCCAAAAAATATTTTCTCCACTTGTCCTAGGGTTTTTTTTCCCTCTACATTTGGTTCAACATTGTCTGGGTCCAATATTAAAAGTATAAACTATTAATAGTGAGGTTACAGATAGGAAATGTTATTTTCTATTCTTCCTAGTGACAGTGTGTCTATCACTGCTCTTGACTGCCAGGAGTAACTTTCAAAGAGATAAAGATACACTGTGTATTGCTGATTTAGGGTTTGTTTTGTTTGTTTGTTCATTTTGCTTTTTTCAGTATCCAGTCTGGATACATTGATCCTTAGAGGGCTACAGGGCATAACTTGTACTACTCAATATTTCTCCTCATTCCTTTTGTTAGGCCGCCTTAAAGCTTTTAAAATTCTGCTGGTCAGTCTTAGTTTGAACTTTTCTCATTCACATACCATTTATATAGATGGTGAAAATCTATTCTTATGCTACCAATATTTGATTCTTCACTAAACTTCAACCCTTATTTCAGGAATCTCATTTTGATCACAGATGATGTTATTTTTTCAAAATATTGTACATTGTATATGCACTAACAGGAACCATACTGAAATAATTTAGCATGCTTTAATACAAATGAAGATGAAGATACTTCTTGCCTAGTGTGTTGCCACCATTTATTGTGGTAAGTAGGTAAGAACAAGAGTGGTGTAAGAACTGCTATGAATAATCATTAAAAGTACTATTTAGAGTACTGTTTGTTTGGGGTTTGTTTTTGGTTTGTGTTTTTTGGGCTTTTTTATGTTCGTTTCCTTTTTTTTTTTTTTTCTTTTCTTTTTCTGTGCCTATTTTCTTAGGAAGTTTCTGCCATCTTAATAATTTTTCTTAATTTTGTTTGGTCTGGTTTGGAAGACATTAGTGAAAGGTTATTTACCTGTTACATTTGCTGCTTAATTTGAGATCTTATTTATTGCTTTTTTCTCCCCACTGGTTTAAATTATTACCATGAGTGAATAATATGATAGCTACATCAGAATGGGGTGCTGGTGTTGTAAATATGTGTTTCAGTGGTAGATAAGCAGCCTGAAGGAATTGGAAGCTCTTTCTTACTGATATTTTAATGCCATTTTGGTGAATTGACTGCTTCGGCTTCAGTTATTTGGGACTATTCATTGTGGTTTAAAGGACATGAGTGTTGAAAGCAATCCTTACAAATCTAGTCATTAGTTGTGTTCCTTGTAATACAGAAAATTATAAAGTAAACCTGAGCCTTCTAACAATACAATAATTATTTTATTTCCAATTAACTCTACATGTCTTTCTCTGGAAGGCTTACTAGTTCTTAGACTTAGAATAATTCTTAAAGCATAAGAAATTCTTATTGTCTTGTTGATCTTAATTCTCAAATTAAAATTTTTTTGGATGGTCTAAAGATTGTTTTGTAAGATTTTGTTTACAGTGTAAGTGACAATTATGACCAAGCTCAAAAAAACCCTTTGAGTCTAGAGTGTTTTCATTACTTAGGCAAGAAAAGCCACTCCAGAATTGTTGAGGGACTGGAGATAAAGAATATAATTGGTATTAAATTTTATATTCAATTAAGTTTGATATTTTTGGTCTTCCAACCAAGGTACTATTTCCTCCTTTCCTTTAATGTATAAGCTAAATATTTCAGTTTTAGAAAGAGAAGTTTAAATTAAAATAATATTTACATAGTTATGAGTTGGGGGAAGTGGAAGAAAACTAAAAAGAAACAGAATTTAAAAATTGTTCCCTGTTTTGCAGGCAATCTTGAACAAAATACTGAATAATCTGTACTGAACTGGAGGATCGCCTTTCCCTGATGCTGTTACAAACTTCTGTTTGGTCTTCTTTTCTTTGTTGTTTGTTTGCTTACAGCAATGAACTGAATGTGGTAAGTGCTGTCAAACTTAGGGACAGTAATGGCATGTTGTAACTTGTTCAGTTCGGGTATTTGTGGTTTTGATTTTTTTTCTCATTATTTTTCTTGAGGAACACTTGCCAAAATTTAAAAAAAAAATAAAAAGCCCCTACACCTAGTGTAATTTTTTTTAACTGTCTGATCATCTCAATGAGCTGCTCTTTTGGTAATATTTTAGCTAATGGTCTTTTATTATTTTGGATATTTTCTTGGGTAATATTTAGTTCTTGAATGCACAGTCTCGTAACAAATATGCAGGACATATACCAAAAACCAGTGCATTTTTTATTCATTTTAATAATTGTACAGACTAGATTTTTAGCTCATTTTAATGGTTAGGAAGCATTCCAATATTTAAATATATTTTGCTCTTTACAATTAATTTTCTGATCTATCCTTCACTTTCTATCATTGTTCAACAGGTATAAAAATCGGTTTCTGAGACATCCAAATACTACAATTCTCACAGATTTGCAATGTTTCATTTCATAAGTCATCAATCAAAGTAATTGTTTAGTTTTCCTTGCATTACATTTTCTGTAGGAATTATATTTTATGTTCAATTTTCCTTCCATTGGCTAGAGTATTTAAGAATTGCAGCTCCCAGAACCCACATCATCAAAAGAACAAGAAAAATCCCATCAGAAGAATGTCCTGTCTGGGTAGAGTGAATTAGTCAGCTGCTAATTGTGGAGAACTGTTAATACTGCACTAGTTTTAAATGAAGTATTTTGACATAGTTCATTAAGCCAAGAGGAAAATTTTAAACTCTTTGTCCTGTCAGATGTTAAAATACTGGGATATCCAAAGATACTGAAATTCATGTACCTCCACTCCCTTTAGATACTTTTGATACAGTCTCATGCAGGAGCAAAAGACACAAACTTGTCTAAATTCTCTCAAAAGTGTCACTTAACCTAGAGTATATTTCTCTCCAAAACAGAGAATATTTTCTTTTTTTTTTTTTAAAGAAATAATTTGAAGTTTCCTCTGATGATTTTCACAAGTTCTTGTGACTTAAAATTCCTCAAGAAATGGTTTAAGATTTGTCATGTTTTTCTCTCTGTGCATAGGGATGTTAAGCCTGCTTATAGTTAATTGCTTTTGTTCTTTACTCTTTTTAAAAAGCAGGCTACTAATAAACCTTCCTGTTCTAGATTATTATTTTACATGGCATTGGAGTATTGTTTATTCATAGCTGCCTGTAGGATTAGGTGTTTATAATAAAAGCAGTAACCTTCTTTACTTGTAGTTCAAATGCTGCAGCTGAGACTATGTAAATATACTTTGTTACTGTTTTATAAGTGCTGCACAGAGACATTTTTGCGGCTGGTTTATAAAGAGGTGTTACTGTGTTTTAAAGCTGCTGTTCTTAAAAAAAATTGTCATTTAAACCTTTCTCTGGAGATAAGTACATAGTTCAGACTCCACACACCAGTATCCTACAAGATATCCACCAGACCTATTTCCCACATTCTTCACTGACTTGCAGCAATATGATTTGGTGAGTTGACCTTTGCTGGCCACCAGGTGTGAACCAAGCTGCTCTCAGTCCCCCCTCTCAGGACAGGAGGAGAAAATATAGTAAAAAACTCAGAGATCAAGATAAAGACTGGAAATTCAATCAAAAAATACCAAGATGAAGAAAGAAACCCAAGGGAAGATTAATTTATTTTATTACTAATTAAAAACAGAGTAGGATAGAAATAAGAGAGTAGTGAGAAATTAAAACAAAACTAAATACTTCTTTGTCCCAGCATTCCTTCTTCCTGTGCTCAACTTCATTCTTAACACTTCTATTTTGTCCTCCTCCTGGTAAGTACAGGAGGATGGGGAATAGGAATTGTGGCCAGTCCACAACAGGTACTGTCTTCCACTTCTCCACATGATCCAGCATTTTCCATCATGGGATCCCTTTTGTGGGACAAAATCCTTCAAGAACTGCTCCATTGTGGGTCCTTTCCATGGGCTGCAGTCCTTCAGAAAAAGAATTCTGCAGCATGGGGCTCCCATGGACTACAACTCCTGCGCTGGCATTGACACTCCATGGGCTGCTGTGTGGGTGTCTGCTCCAACACGGTCTTCCATGAACTGCAGGGAAATTTCTGCTCTGGAGATGGAGCAACTCCTCCCCCTATTTCTATATTAGATATATATATCCCCCCAATTCACTAACCTTAATGTCATTTCTTTCACATTCCTCATCCTTCTCAAGGGTGAACCTTTTTTTTTTCCACCCTTTATCAAATATTTTGTCACAGTGTTGCCACAAACATGGCTGACTGGCTCAGCCTTGAGCAGTGGCTGATCCATTTTGGAGCTGTCTGGAACAGGTGCTTTCGGACACCAAAAGAGCTCCTGGTGTCTTCTTACAGGAGCCACTCCTACAGATTGTACACTACAAAAACCTACCATGTAACCCAAAGTATAATATTAACTCAAAGTTTGTCCTTTCACTTTGAGGGGCTTGTCATTCCTTCCTTTTTTATAAAGGCATCCAGGATAAAGTTTAAAACAGAACTTCACTCTTAGGCACAAACAAAACAAAACAAAAAACCCATCATCCTAGGTGTTAAGCTCATCCTTGCAAATAGAGGAATTTCTTAAAAATTATTTTATAATTTTTTTTCTCTATAGTAAAAGAAATAAAGAAAGATAGAAAAGGTGAAATTTTTATACCTTTTGACAGAACCAGATGAAGAAATTTTCATCAGATCTTCTAATTCTGAAAAACGTCCAAAAAAAAGTTAATAAAAAGGTGATACAATGTGAAAGCAATTTAAAATATGGTCTGTATACTCATTTCTCAGATTCTACTGCCATTACCTGAATTATCTTACAAGTTTACCATAAGCTCTTGGAATCACCTAAATCTGTAAAAATGATGGTGATATGACAAAAAAGATAAGTGAGTAAGAGTTTTTGAAGTATTTGGTGGTGGAATAGAACTTTATAATGTTAATGGCAGAGACTGAAATATTCTGGAAAGATGTTATTTTGAAAAAGAAATAGCCTCACATCATTTCCATTTAGGCTAGTCTGGAATTCAGACTATTATTAACTCAAAGAAATTTTGTGTTGGCAGACCTTACAGTGTACACACACACAAAGGCTCTAAAAGTATGTATCTACAGCCCCCATTTTATGCTAAAAATCAATGAAAAAAAGTCAAAAACACTCTTATATTAGGAAAACATCTCTCAACAAGTACTTTACTTCCAAAAAATGATAACTTTCCAAATTCCTAGAGCTATGCTGTAATCCCAAGTATGAGGAGAAACAGCAAACAACTAGAAAGCAGCTTGATAGACAAGAGAAGACCATTTTGAAAACGCAGAAATCATTTAGATCTGGGTGTTAACCAGTGAAAAATCTGTTAAAACAGCAAACATTCTGTCAAACTAGCAAAAAGGTAGAGAAGCAGAGCTATGCATTTAGTCCATCCACATAGTACTTTTACAGATACAGATACTGCATTGGAAGTGACTAAATGCATACATTTTTCTCTCTTTTGCACTGTGGCATTTCTTCAGCAACATGATTTCTTCTCCACAGAAACTCTAATTTTGAAGATTTCCATTTGTTTGTGTAGAATTTCTCCGCATGTTGTGATATATTCATACATGTAGTCAATCCATTGTGATAGAAAAAGAACCACTTGCATCATTCCTTCAGCACTTTAAGAAAATAGAATTGCTTGCACACACTTTTAATTTTAATAGCAATATTTTTACAATTGAGGTCATCTCTGTTCTTCACATGCTATCTTTGCTCTTTAAATAACATAACTGAGAGGCCTCACAGCTCTTACTTCACAACATTCTTAATTTAATTTAAAGATGTAACATCAATATACAGATAAAGAATTCCTGAAGCAGCAATATGATGTACTACAACTCCGGATGTAAGCAGGGTCTGAAGTTTTATTATCTTCCAATGTTCTCCTGAAGTTCTTAGGGTGAATTGCCAGCTGTTATAGAGTTAGGTATATTGCTTTGGCTTACAAATTAAATGCTCTGTCTGATCTTTGGCACAACAAGTACCTCTGACACCTTTATTCATTATTTGCTGAGAACGTTTTTTAATCAGCATTCTTATTTTAAATGGAGGCACCATTTCAGTGGCTCTGGTATCCTAGCAACACAGTTTATTGTCACTGACTTTTGTAATTTCAAAAGATCTGTGTACAGAATGATTTTCATAGTTCTCTGTTCAGTTTCACAGACATAATGTTTTGATACCCCATATCAGAGCTGATTTATTTTACTGTAACCAGAAACAAATCAAGCACCTGAATAACTTAAAATGACCACCACCTAAACTCATAGCAAACCAAATTCTAAGTGAAGAAGAGTATTTTACTTTTTATAAAGACTGCATTTAAGGTATGTGTTTTGATTTATTTGTGCTCTAAAATTTATCTTTTGGATAAATAGGATTGGAAAATCATGTGGGAGTCCACGGTGCTTAGCTGTCCTCTATTTTCAGAAATAAATTTAGCTCAAATTATTTTGCAGTTTATTATATTTTAAGTAAAAATTATCTTTTTGGATTTATTATTGCATAAAAAGTATCTCCACTTTTTATTAGTTAGAGAGGGTATGCTAGCTTCAGCTGGGGTTGAGATAGTTTTCTTCACAGTGGCTGGTGTGGGGATGTGTTTTGGATTTGTGCTGAACCAGTACATGTGATGGGGCCCTGCTCTGCTGGGGATGGCTGAACACCTGCCCAGCCATGGGAAGCAGGGAATTCATTCCTTGTTTTGCTTTGCTTGTGTGCATAGCCTTTGCTTTCCCTATTAAACTGTCTGTATCTCAGCCCATGAGTTTTGTACCTTTCACCCTTCCTATTCTCTCCTCAACCCCACTGCTGGGACAGTGAGTGAGCGGCTGCCTGGGTCTGGGCCACTGCCTGGGTTTAAACCACAACAGATGGGAGTAGACTAAGAGATTGCCAAAAGTGATTTTGTTGAGATTTTTTTCCCCATAAACTGATGCTACTAGTTTGTATAATTGCTGTAGTCATCAAACGTGGATTTAACACAGATGCAAATCTTAATGAAATCTGAGTCCTGACCTCCAGTACATATATTTCTTAATAAATTTTTATAACTATGGAGTAAAAAAATATTTAAGAGGAAAAACATACTGTATGATTAACTTGTTAATGAATTACTTGAATTATTTTGCAAATGCAGCATTATGTCTCTTAACTTAAAAGGAACAGTGTTGATTACAGAATTTTCCAGCATTCCACAATTTATGTGAACTAACTGAAGTATACACTCCTTTAAATGAAAGAAATGTATAGGAACAAAGTGAAAAATAACACTGTTAATGTGAATAAACAAATGAGTTTTGTTCTTCCATAAGGAGAACATAAACAAGTTACTTTGGAGGTGCTGGACAGTAAATTAACTATAATCTTTCATGTAATGATGTTATGCTTTAGATATAGTTGTAAATCATGTTTCTTTCTCATTCTAAGTTATATCATAAATGTCACGCAGAAGGCTTTGGAGCAAATGTAGATATAAAACATTAAAGGGAGGATCTATGAAATGACAGATTGCAACTTTCCCAAAACTAGGACATACCCTTTTCATATCACAGGCAAATCAGCGCAGTAACATTAGGATATCAAACTAGCCAGGAGATGACAGTCTAGAAGAGCGCTGCAGAGAGCTAATCTATACAGTAAAAAGGGAAAAATTGAATGGAAATAGTGAACTACAGAAAATTCAATTCAGAAGGTATTCAGATGGTAAGAAAGAAAAGAAAAGCAGCTGAAGTACACTCTAAACGTCCTTCACTACATGTAAGAAAAGAAATTGTGTTGAACCTACCTAAAAGATCTGAACAATAACGGGGGCATGGCAGTTGACACACAGCAAAAAAAAGAAAAAACAACAAAACCAAAGGAAAACATAAACAACAAAACCCCAACAGGAACAAAACAAGCTAGCAAACAAACAAAAAAAACACAACCCCCCCCCCCCCAAAGTCCATGTCAATTATGGTATCACAATTATCACCTAAGACAAATATAATACAATTCAAAGGAGATTGATGTTTTTTACTTATTTGCAGTTGGTAGGTGCAAATCAGAGGATTCTCTCTCTTCAAGTCAGAGCTGTAGTGATGTACAGGCAAGAATAAAGGAGAGACAGCTGTCTGGGCGTTAATAGCAATGTCCACCTTAATGTCTAGCCAGCAGCAGAGATGAGAAAAAACATATTATGGAATCTTAAATTGCTCAACTGTTATGTTTACACGTCTGTATCACTGCCATTAGACAAAAAATATAAATGTTCATAATGGGTGTTACTGGTTATCTAGAAAAATTAAGATATGAAAAATAAACAGGGGGGAAAAAGGAAGTTTCTGGAAATCACATTTCATAGAGAATTTTCCATGTAAATGAAGTTTTAAGCAATGAAAAAAAAAAAAAAATTCATTATTTGAGGTGGAAAAGCTTTTTTGTCATCAAAATTCCTCCCCACTGTCCCAAAACCAAGTAAAATTGACTAGCCTGGGGTGTAGATTCAGGAATCTTTTTCCTTGTTTTCATGTGATATGAGAGAAGAGCAAATAAGAAGATATCTGAAGTCTAGCTTTTCCAATCCTGAGTTTGTGTCAGATTTCCAGTATGAAAACACATCTGTTTTCTGAGACTGAAACAAATTTTGGGGCAAGTTTATATTTTCAAATAGGACTCTCAAAGACTTTCTTCTCTGTCTTCTGACTCTGGTGTGAAAAAAAAAAGACTAATTTCTGTATCTGGTATGCTTCATGAATCAGAATTGTTGACTCCAGTGAGTCAACTAACTCCAAATGGTTTGGTGTCAAATGAGAATTTATGCAAATAATGGCATAATATCAACAACTGGGAGCAATAAGCTGCAACCCATACATGGAGAAAAAGAAAATATGGATATGTTAGGGAAACTAATGGCTTTAGTAAGACCACATTTGCTACTGGTGTCATAAAAGCTGTAATCTCTTTATAAATGAATGCCATTGCTTCTTACTCCATATGGCATCATGGTAACAGCTGGGGTAATGAGTGAGGAATGTGGAAGTTGAGTTATGGTGCTTGTCTTAGAGTAAGTAGAAATGAGATGAGGAAGTCTAAGACCCACCCGGAATTAAATCTTATTAAGGATGTCAAGGACAACAAGAAGACTTTCTTCAAATGCATCAATAACAAGGGGAAAACAAAGGATAACTTGAGACTATTATGAAATTGAGGGGGCACCCTGGTAAAAGAGGACACAAATAAGGCAGAGTTACTGAATGCTTTTTTTCATTGGCCTTCAGTGACAATACCAGCACTTACAAATCTCTGACCCAGCAGACCAGGGTAAAGAAAGAGTGGAAGGAAGATTTTCCCTTGGTTAAGAAGGATTGGATTAGAGAATACCTGGGAAAACTTGACATCCACAAGTCCATGGGCCCTGATTCTCAGCATCCACAAGTGCTCAGCATCTATATGCTCACCGTGAAAAGGCTGCTCACAACCGTCTCTGAAAGGTCATGGCTGTTGGGAGAGGTGCCTGAGGACTGCAAGAAAGCACAAATCACTCCTGTCTTCAAAAACGGCAAGGAAGACACAGGGAACAATCAGTCAGTCAATCCCCAGAAAGGTGATGGAGTGCCTCGTTCTGGAGGCTTTCTCATCCCTGTGGGTGAGAAGGTTGTCAGGAGTGGTCAGCATGGATTCACTAAAGGTAAAACGCTCCACCAACCTGATTGCCTTCTACAGTGAGACAACCACCTGGATGGATGAAGGGGAAGCAGTGGATGTTGTCTACCTTGACTTCAGCAAGGCTCAAACACTGTCTCTCACAATTTTGTCCCATGCAAACTCAGGAAGTGTGGACTGGATGAGTGAACAAAGAGGTGAATTGAGAACTGGCTGAATGGCATATTCCAGAAGATTCTAACTCGTGGCACAGGGTCTAGTTGGAGGCCTGTCAATAGTGGTGTTCCCCAAAGGTCAACACTGGGCCAGTATTATTTACCTTCTTCATCAACAACTTGGATGAAGGTGCAGGTGCCTCCTCAGCAAGTTAACTCCCAAAGCTGGGAGAAGCAGCCGATACCCCAGAGAGGTGCAGCGCTTCAGAAGGGTCTCAACAGTTTGGAGATATGGGCAGAGAAGAACTAGCAAAATTTTAACAAAGGCGAGTGAACGGTCCTGTACCTAGGTAACAATCCCAGGCACCAGGACAGGCTGAGGATTGACCTGCGGGAAAGCAGCTCTGCAGAGAAGGACTTGGGGGTCCTGGGGACCGTGAAGATGATTAAGGAACAGGAGCATCTCTTTTGCAAGGAAAGGCTGAAAAAGATGGGGCTGGTCAGTCTTGAGAAGAGAGGACTGACAGGGGACCTCATCAGTGTTTGTGATTATCTGAAGGGTGGGATGTTTCCAGGCTCTTCCCAGTGGTGCCCAGCAACAGGACAAGAGGCAACAGACAGAAACTGATGCACAGGAAGTTCCACCTTAACATGAGGCAGAACTTTACTGTGCGGATGACCAAGCCCTGGAACAGATTGCCCAGAGAGGGTGTAGAGTCTACCTCACTGGAGCTATTCCAGAACCTAAATACAGTCCTGTGCTATGTGATCTGAGATGACCCTGCTTGAACAGGGAGGCTGGACCACCCCATTGTGGTTTCATCCAAATTTACCCATTCTGTGATTCCCTAAGTTTGTCATGGACCCCTGTTTTTCTGGAGATGGCTGAATTCCTGCCTGTTGATCAGAGGAATGAACAAATTCCTTCTTTTGTTTAAATGCACACACAGATTTTGGATTGCTTATTAAATTGTCTTTATCTTAACCTACAAATTTTCTCACTTACACCCTTTTGGCCCTCTTCCCCATTCCTCTAGGGGAAAGTGAACAATCAGCTTTGTGGGGCTTAGCTGCCTACCAGGGTTAAACCACAATACCTGGTGTTCTATCCTCATCTGATTAATTGATTTTTACTCTCTTTAAGTCTCGAAAACCTTTCTGTGCTATGGAATTGGTCCTGAATAAAGAGGAAGCCAATTTGTAGATCTTTTTTTGTAGATCGAAATTAGTCCACTGAAATCAGAAAACAGCTTTGACATTGATTTTGAGGGGGAGCTGGAATGTCTTTTTAACAAAGAGCTTATCACTGTCTTTTCCTTCTAATGACTCAGTTAAACAGAAAAAAAGAAAATCAAACATTTTTAGAGAATATTGTCCTAGAATGCCACTTTCTTTGGAGTAATTTTTTTTTAAATAAAAAACAAAGATTATGGTTTTTTAAACCAAGATCAAGATTTGTAGATCCTGATGCCAAGTTGTAAAAAGTATTTTCCTAAAAAATCAATTGCTTTCTCTACATGTGGTTTGCTTCTGATTTTAGGTATTTTGGTTTTTTTTTCCATTTCAGTGTAACCGTACAGCATAATCATTCCCCAAAGATCTAAATTATAAAATGCAATTAGATAAAGTTTTATAAAATGAAATAACTGGCAATATATTTGTCATGTATAAAATACTTATTTTAAAATATTTTTTTCTGAAATTATTTTTCAGAGTTCAGAACAGATAATGTAGGAACTCAGAGTGAAAAATACACTCAAAATTTAAGATGTCTAAGTATTACTCAGAGCTTGGGATTTCTTCCTCCTTTACCATTCCATTTTAAGAAGCCAAATAAATGTTGGCTCAATTTTTGTATTTAAACTGTATACGAAGTGTAGCTTATTTTTCTGTCACAGAGCATTGCGTATTTTGTTCCAAAAAAGTATGTGCACAAGCTTCAGAATTTTTCTAGAAACGTATTTTCATGTACCAGTCATGATGCAAACCTGTGAGCAACTCCACTAAAAACCATGACATTACTCACTCAAAGTGAAATTTTGTTTCTTCATGTATTAGAAAAATAATCTTCAGGCTTAATAGTTAGTGTTATTCAAATACATGCAGGAAAGTTACTATAGTGTATGTGGTTAGAGTGTGAACTTCTATTTAAGCACGTTGTGGTAGAACTCAATTGCTTTGCCCATAAAATGTTTTCTGTTTTTTGCTTTGCTTTTCTTCACTAGCTGTTATACAGCAATGAATCTCACCCATCATGCTATTATTATATGCTAATTGCAATCAAGCTTTTTGGAGCTGTGTGACGATGACGGTCTATTTGCATTAAAAAAAGGTTTTGTGATAAATTGCTTTTGAATATTGTACATTGTCATATGACACATTCTCCAACTATCTGTTAAAAGAGCAATGTGAGCTTCCTAGTTACTTCACAGAGAAAACCAAACAGCATAACAACTTAATGTAAAATAGCTTGGAAAGTATTTTTAATCACACTTTTAAAATTGAGTCAACAGTATGCAAATAAGCAGATGATCAAGAAGTAAAAGTGACATAACAAGATTTTTTTCTATTAATATATTTAACGTTTTCTGCTCCGTGACCCCTACCTGATGTGATTCATTGTGAAATACATTTGTAATTTCAGTCTGTCACCTTTATAAATCTGTTATTGGCAAAAGAATTTTAGAAAGAGTGCATTAAAGTGCTATTTCGAAAATTGAAGAAAAAAACTTGCATGCAAACAATTCTAAGAGAGAGTGATCAGAGTCAGTGGTGGGGCAATTTCCACAGTAACAGAGAAAGGAAAATGTGTTTATCTTAAAGGTTTGTTGTTAGCTGTCAAATTCTTTCTGTCTAAAATTCGTTTTAAATACTAAGCATTCTAAAATGTCATTTGCTTTAGTGCATGAGAAGCTGTGATAGAACAATAATATTAGCTTTCACAATCACAGCTGGGGGCACTACATCTAACTAATCTTCATGCTTTCAAATGTACATGTCAGTAAACATGAGGTGAAAGTTATTAGAAGCAACATTTTATTTTTAGTAGTGGCCATAACAACTGCAAAAGTGGAGGGCAGTAAGGTTTTCTCCCTGTGGCGGTTTCTGTGATTAACCCATCAGAACCACTGCAGAAATCAGTTCTTTCCTTTTCACTTTTTGTTTTTGTTTGTTTGTTTGCTGTCATTTCTGCCTGGTTACTGCCAAGAACATGTCTGCTTCTTAATCAGGCAGGATAGAAGACGTGTTTTTTTCTCTCCAATTCCCTTGGCATTACCTACATCACCTGACTCCTGTAGCTTATAGTAAAAGAGGTTAATTTGCCCTGACTTGGACAATAAACCTAATTTCTTCGTAAAGCAGGGAACAGAAGCAAAATCCCTGACTGTTCTTAAGATCTGGTTGCAAGGCTCTTTTTATTAAGACACTACTCTTATATTAGAGTGGGGAGGAAAAAAAGGAGTTTTGTGCTTGTCATACTTGCAGAAAGACCCAGAAATCATGTCTTAAGAAAGAGCTGTGAATGCATAGTTGTTATTATAAAATGGCAACCAATTTAAAACCTACGTTTTTAAACTTTTTTTTTTTTCTATTGTGGTTGAGCTTTGGGTTTTGTCTGATTTAGGTGGACACTGTTGTTCTAAGACAGCTCGTTTTGTCCTGTTTTGAATCCCCAGGAATTATCATATGAAAAGGCTGCTCAGTACATGTAGTTTGAACCAAACTAGGATCAGATCTGTTTATTGATTTATTAATGACATGCAGCTAAGTGGCAATCACTGAACTATGCATTCAGGATCAATACCAATGAGACAGCACGTGTACCATAGCACTGGACTGTAACAAATCACCTAAAAGTTTCTACACACCATTCTCTAACTAATTCTCAAATAGTCTAATCACACATCTGTATCCACACACACAGTTGATGATGGAGGCTTTCTTCCCAACCAATTGGACCTTTTCCCACCACAACTAATCCACTCATTTCTGGAAGCATTACATCATGTGTAGCTCCAGGTATTTTCGCTTCAACATTATCCTCTGCTGCAACAAATTTTCCTGTTCTTTCATGCATCTTTGAAAGTTAAATCTCCCTTTGTAAATCCTCACTTTTTACTCTGTCTGATGGCCATCTTATTCTCTAGTCTGATCTGTTCAGGAAAAACCTTCTGTCGGGGAATTTTGGTCTTTCCATCCAGCTTGTTTTGTGCACTTACAGTCTTAGTGCCAGATGTGATCTACATGAGAATATTGAAAACAATGATTAAACGCTGCTCAAAGTTTAAGGCATTAACCTAAAAATAAAATAAAATAACATTGGTATTTATTTTTTATTTCAAAAGGGCTCTTTTAGGTTTTGAACTTGTTAGCATGAGAATTAACACAGACTTTTTTTTCTTTTTTTACAATTCTTTACCTGATTTGGACAGTAAAGTTGGTTTTAGACTTAACTTTACAAACAGGTGAATTTTTTAAATGGTCTTATTTAAATGAATGTTTTTAAAGAGGCAGAAGATCTGTGTTTGGGGGATATGAAAATCTTTTATGGATATCAAGTAGTGACAAAGAAGCAGAATGACTTATAGAAGAGGTCATATTTGGAAACATGCTCTATTTAGAAAAAAAAACGCTGATTCATAACTAAAAATATTGTCTCAACAAGTTGATGAAAATGAGACAATTTGTGTTTGCAAGAACAAATGCAGCACGTATTGACACAATAGAAATGTCATTGTTACACATAGTGGATTAAACTGTAGCTGAAGTTTTAAAAAATAAATCTATTTATTTTCAGGCCCTTTTCCTATCTGACTTTATTTAAAGACTTCATAAAGCAGTGTTTTTTATTATTACATGTAGAAATCTTTTTCTTGTTCATAAATCCCTTTTTTATGCCAATTTGTTTTGTGAAAGTTATTTTTAGATACAATAAATAACAAATTAAAATTGGGTTTTCTTTCATGTGTACAGCAAGGATAACTTATAATGCTCAGAGAAATGTAATGTTCTTGGTGTTCTTAAAGGAGAAAATTACAATGCAGGAGTGTGGGGTTTGCTGGTTAATAGGGGATATTAAGGGTCTGCAGAAGTTTAATTTGCAAAGGGAAGGCTATTTTCATTAGATGATACCTAAATAATTTTAATTAGCTTTGTACTATATTAATAGTTTCTTGGTTGCTTAAAAATTGTTATTTTCACTGCAAATCTGTATGGATATTAATGTGTACGTATCCATACAAATATATTTCTCAGATATACAAACATACACACAACTAGACACAAATATGCACATCATTTGAAGTGAAAATATTGGTTTTTCTCTTCATTAATATGATCCTGAATAATTGTAACTTAGCAAAGAAACAGACTTTAAAAATAAATTTGATGCTCTTTGAATTAATGCCCCCTTTCTGCCAAGCATACAGCAGTGCAGCAGTAGTCTGTTTCTTTTTCGTGTGCTGCAAATATTTTTTTTGGGCTGCATCCCTATGAGTTTGCAGTTGCTGAAATTGAATTTGAAGTATGTGTTTGAATGGGGTCCAAAGTCACAAATTTGAGAAATTCAGATGTCAGTTTGCCTTTATTCTTAAGTGCTTGACACCACTACTGCTACTGAGCCAAATATGAAGTTTTTCCATTTGTGTTGTCAAAGTTTTTCATCCTACTTCCTTTTCTCACAGGCATCTTTTCTCAAAGATCAATATTTTTCATTTTCTTCTGGTTTCTAGCTGCCTTTTTGCCTTGCCCATGTGTAGGTACTGAGTCAAAACTATATTTTCTGACTACCTCAGGTAGACTAATAAAGGATGCTGGAAATTTCCAAGCTTTAATGTTTATTGTGTGAAAAATTCACACTATACCAAGCATAGCGTAAGAAGACCATGAAGTAGAGTTGTAATGGTAACAAATTCCAATTTCATTCATTTAGGTTTAGTAGATCCATTACAATCAGTTTGCTGTCGTCTTTTATTCATTTTCTTCACTTTATCTTCCACTTTAGTAAAAGTTGCATAGTAGGGGAAAGGGCATTGCTCCTTTTCTCTGTCATTCCTGAAAATGAGACGATTGCTTGAAGGTCTGTTCATCAAAATGTAATTTATCAAAAAGTGTAAGACAATTCACTTCCTGGATGTATAAATCCTTCCTTACTGACATCAGAATTTATCTAGACAAATAATCCAGATGTTACTAAGAAAATAAACTAAAATTTCTACATACAAACTCAAAAATTGCAGGAAATACAACTCCTAATCCTGAACACTATGAGAGCAATGTTCACAACTTATCTCAATATTCTAATTTTGCTTGATCATATTCATCATTCAGACACAAGAATTTACTCTGTCAGATGACAGTCCATCTTCCATAAAGTCCCTTCTCAAAGCAAAGGAAGTCCTTCAAACTGTCACAATACATATCGATCTGTAACAATTTTCATGTCCTAGAAACTTTATAGTTGCATCCAGACAAGAAGACTGGGGTAGGAATATTTTCTGCTGTAATTAAAGTCTGTCTGCTTACACAGAACTTCTGGGAAATGGCTGGTGAAAAACTACTCCCAGCCTTTTATCAGGCACAGGAAAGACAAGTATCTTGCTGCTATTATTTCTGTTGCTGACCCTTTAATTTACGTGCTTAATCAGTGGTTTGAGCTGTGGTCCCCACCCCTCTATGCACCGATACATGCACACTCTCACTCACAGACACATGCTCAAACCCTCCTCTATCTGCTGCGTGTCTGAATCCGAGAAAGTTCTGGACCCTTAGAGCTGTGTGCTTCACTACAGCCATCTACACCAAAGCTTAGGATATAGAGGACAATTCACTGAGGTATGTTTTTACTTCATTCTTAATTTATTGAAATAAATCTATTACATTGAAGTACTAATTTGACTTAGATTTTCAAGGAGCTTTGTCACCTCAGCTGCCCTGGATGAGAGTCTTGTATTTTTCCAAACTCCACCAGAAGTGCAGCAATAACTGTTCTCTCTACAGTGAGTGATAAATCACCCCGGTCTCCCGATGATGATATGGAACCAGAGCACAGCTTCACTGCAGCAACATTTCAGGCAGTAAATAAAGTTGCTGCCACTTGAGGCCGAAAAGCTGCAACAAGTATTTTCTCTTCTCCATTCAGAAAAATTTTTGGTTGTTGGCCTTGCTAAGAATGATATGTCTGTAATCATTTTCCCTTCAGTGCTGTCATTCACTATTAAGCTTTAAGGGTTAAGCAGTAATTCTCAATTAATATGGACTTTCTTTTCATTTTACTTTCCTTCATTTCTTGGAAACTAAATTCATCAAAATGGTGGTCCTTCGTTCAAGCCTATGTCCAATGCAAACTAGAGACTGAAAATATTTTGTGGGCTGTAATGGAAGTGTCTTTTCTTTTACAACAAAATAGTTATTTTCTGAAAATTAGAGCTAAGTCTATTAAAGAAGTCTTTTTATGTCTAAACTGGTTTCTTTCATGCTTCCTTGGAAATATACTGCTTTGTTCTGTTCTGAAATTAAAAATGTTACTAATACTCATCAGAAAGAGAACAATGGAAGATGGGAATTTATGGCATTTGGCAGTGAATGATAAAGCAAGTAAGTTCTTGTTTCTGAGAATACAAACCAAACTCCATCAGTCATTTAGGGCACAGCAAGGAACACAATTAGAACATGAAAAGGAAAAGGCCTGCAACAGCGTTACTGGTCTGTCCGTTTCTTTTTTCAGCGAAAAATAGCAATAATTTATAAAGATGGGCTGTATATGAACATATGAAATGCCATATCGGAGCAAATAGATGTTCTGCCTAGGCCAATAATGTTCTCTCGATGACAGCAGATGCCAGATGTTTCAGACAAAGGCACAAAGCCCCTACAAGGCAACTCATTCTGAAAAATGATTTTTTGATTTATGTAGCCTGAAAATGTATATTGCTTTCAGTGCACTCCATCTTAAATTTTGTTGCTGTGCTGAGCCAGCAGCCATACTGTTCTGAATATTGCTGCAGTTTGTTACAGAGTATGCATATTTTGATCCTTCTATGTGTTGCTGTTTTCTTTAGCACAATAGCAAATTGTTGAAATTCAAAATAAATCTTTTTTTATGTGTGTATGAGACATAGCATAACTATAGAAATGTCTGCCAAATTCTCCAATGCTTTGATATTGGAAACACTGGTGATTGATATAATCTGAAAAGATAGAAATATTTGCCATTTTTATTCCTCAGAATTGCTAGCAGTATTCAGGAAAAAAGTTATACAAGAGTAACACAAAATGAAGAAGGTCTACCTTGATGGTAGAATTTTAAATTTTGTAAATAAAGATCCTATGTAGATGGATTTTAAGCCAAAAATACAAATATCTTTAGTTCAAGATACATATGGGTAAATACAAAAAGATAAAGTGAAATATTTTCTTAAACATTACTTATTTATAGTAAAAAATTTGAGTACTAATACATAGTACTATAAATATAAACCATAAATTATAAATGTAAACATAAATTTTGGTGGAACTACAGACTTATTTTTAAATAAATAAGTGGCATGTTGTATTTTTCATGCAACTCAAATTCTTAAATTTCTGCATCTCAAATCCTCATGTAGTTTTCTTCCAATGAACAAAAACTTCGTTCCATTCACACATAAGGAAGTTTTCTTAAATTGCCTGCAGGATTTTAGGAGTATCAGTCCTATTGAGAGTTCAAAATAATGTTCTGATATATTTTTCTGTTACTTGTACTACATTCCTAGAGCAGTTCCTTGGGAATTTCTTTAAACTTGGAGCAGTTGGAAAGGATAACAGACTGGATTTCACTGAAAGACACATATTAATATAAATTAGCTGAACAAGAACTGGCAATTTTTTGTAACTTAATAACTGAAGTACACAGCCAGTTAGAAGAGTGCAAGAGCACTCTTCACATTGCTTATATGAATTCATATATGCACAAATATATTTTTCAGACTATTTTTAGTTGGTCGGTAGGTTGGTTGGTTCATTTGTTGGGGTGTTTTTTTAATGCAATCTATTGCAAAATCCAATCAATACAAGACTTACTAGCAAAAAGATAAGCGTACAATCCTGCTCCTTCCAGAACTGCAAATTTAGACTTTCTGTAGGGACCATTTCCCCAAGATTACTTCAGTTCATTGGTACTCGGCAACTTGGCCAGTCTTTCTGCCATTCAGCCTGAAAACAGAACATAAAAATTCCAAAGTGTTTGAATTTGGAAGTTTCTTGCTTTCAAACCACTGGTTGAAGTCATGTGATCACAAAGAGTTACCAGAGGCAGTAGCAGAATGGTGGCTGACACATTAACCAGTCCACCTCCAAGTATGGAAGCACTTCTTTTTGTGGGATGATGATAATGAAATGTCCTTAGTTGTGTTTAGTACTTATTAACAACACATCCCATGCGATTCACTTTGTGTATTTTATACATCTCATTTTCCTGAGCTGAATTTTATTGTGACTCGGTATCTTCTTTCTCTCAATAGGAAATACACTGAGGTGAGTTGATATAACAGTCTTCAAGCAGGTTGTCATGGGAATTCTTGCAGTAAGGAAGGAATATTATTTTTTCTTTATGTCTGTTGTTAATGGGATGACAATAACAGCCTTAAACTGCAGCAAAGGAGATTTCAGGCCAGACATAATGAAAAAAACTCTAATGACCAGAGAGGTAAACACAGGACTAAGTCATCTGGGATGTGTGAACCATCTACCACGTACCATCTACTACTGATATATATATATGTAATTACATTAAGAGGCCCATATTAATTGTAAGATTAGTAGAGCAAAAGTTTATTTGGTCATAATTCTGAATTCCATGTATTGTAAATTGTGTTGAAAAAAGAAATGAATGTGTAACCATTGAACAAAATTATAAATCACCCAGAGTACTAGAATTACATGAAAATTTTAGAAGAACATTTTTCTCAAGGCAAAAGGTGCTAATCCGTCTTCTCAAGGTGTTAATCAGTCACATGACTGATTCATTTTTGTAGAAAACCATGGATATTGACTTAAAAAAAAAAAGAGATAAAAACAAACAGGTTATGAAAAACAGAGATTTTTAAATGTAATATAATTGATGTAAAAGATGGAAAAAGGAAATATGTATATCATGCCAGTAAGAAAAAGGTATTACATAATGCAATAAGATAACAATTTTCCCATGTTTTCCAAATTGTTTTTCAGATCTTGAGATCCAGAGTTTATCTTAGAGAACCCTTGAGAAAATAGAATTGAAGTTTTTATAATGTATTTGATGAGATTTTGAATTATAATTTTCATTTCCCATGGTGGAAATAGCACACTACTTTTCTAACTAATAGAAAGTGAGACAGGAAAATGAGTCGTGGTCACATTTGCTGGGGAAGTAGAGAAACTGCATTGGAAACAGAGGGAATGTCAAAATAATGAGTGCAGAAGGAATGAGCATACATGGGCATGATGAAGAATCCTCAGGAATAATTTACAACTCTACAAAATTTTGAAACTGACCACTGGTGCCATCTGTGTCAGATGTATGCTATTCTATAGGTTATTTTTGCCTGATAAAAAAAAAAAAAAATTACTTAAAAATGGAATATAAAATGCAGCAGAGAAAAGATGGAAAAAAAAATTTAAAGTTAAAAAAAAATATCATACATTACATCATTACAAATTATTCTTATAACAGGTAGGCCATAGACATACTGTATCTCCATTTCAGTTCCTTTTGTGGTTCTCTCTTGCAGGCCAGATGGTGTTTGAATAAAGTACTTATCTCACAAGTAGAGTAAATTAACAAGTTTTGCATTTTTAACTTTACAATCCCTAAAGTTTGAAGAACAACAAACATATCATCAATTTAAATTCTGCTCTGAATCTTATGTTTACTGTAACTGGCCTAAAGGGGAAGAGCAGAAACTGGGTGTGGGGGGGTTGTTTTTATTTAACTAATCTATTTTCTTGGTATTACTATTGTTTCTCACCTGTTAAAAGCAAACAAACTAGAAATCATCCTCACCTCTATGATTATGAAACATGAAAGTTATTTGTGGAAAACATATAGGTATATGAACACATATATATATGTAAAGTATATGTATATAAATATCTCTCTCTCTGCCTTCACAAATAATTTGCAACAACAAATAATGAAACATATTTTCCTTGTGGAATTTGAGAAATTAAAGGAAAAGCACTTAATTATTCTCTTAGATATAGCCAGACTTCAACTCTAGTTGTGTTCATGTAACAAATGCCACAGTTTGGCATATATAATTTGTGCCTCAAAGCTATGTCTTAGATGACATTACCTTTTGAAATATTTTTTTTAAAGTAACAATGATAAGCAACTGGTTTTGTGTAATAGCCGCAGGTTTCGCTATGGTATTGGAATATGTTTGTAACTTTGTTAGTCCCCTGATGTAACAATCTGTCCGACTAACTCACACTCCACCACCGGCCAGACAGGTTCATATTAACAAGCTTGTCTATTGATCTGTTGAACGCAAAAGTACTACTGATGATATTGCTCAGATTCCCTTATGCAGCGTTCTAACATCATGTCCTACATTCTAATGGTGAAGTTCCGAACCCAAGTTTATAACCTATCTAACTCTGATTTGCATTGATTGTATTCCAAGAACAGACAAGAGCTTAGCTCCAAAAGACTGGAAAACAAAGGCAGAGTGGGGATATAATTACTTGCTATAAATAAACTAGGGGGTAAACACTGGGGAAAGACAAAAACTAATTAAGTTGAAGGACAATGCTGGAAGAAGAGCACATGGGTATAAAACTGTCATGAATAAATTTAGAATTGAAATTAGTTTAAAGTTTCTAACCATTAAAAGACTAAGATTAAGGACCAGCTTTTCAATTAGAGTAAGAGAGAAAAAAGGTCTAGCTAGTTTTAAAATGGTGCTAAGGGAGAGAAGCACTGTCTAGTTGCCTGCATTAATGGGAATCTACATCCAATGTCCAAGTAACCTTCTCCCAGTTATCTGTCTGTAACTTCTCTTATTTTTCACAACAATATTCATTCTGTTGGTCAGTTGGTGACGGTTTCAAAGGATAGAGTTAGGCAGTCAACACTTAGAGTTAGGCAGTCAACTAAATGCTAGCTCTTAGAAAAGGAATTTCAAGTAGATTCCTCAGAAAGTGCAAAATCAATTCTGGTTTGTTTTTTTTTTTAAATCATAAACTAATTGGCAACTGCATTCATTACTGCAGAGGTAAGTGTGAAATGCTGATCATCTTTCAGAGTATATACACAATCTCACATTGTTTATAAAATGATGGGATTCCAAGAAAAAAGTTGGTTTCACTTCCTGTATTAATACTGATTGACACTCTGAAATATTTCTGGTTTTGTAATATCCAAATACCTAGGAAACCCTAATTTTTTTGTTGTTTTTTTAATTGATGGAGTAATTCTTCCAGTCATAATGAGAATCTGAAATTTAATCTACACACAATTGATCGCGTTTTTGGCAAGCAATTCTTAGAAAGGAGGACAGCTATTGTATTGAAAGGGTGCATTGCACAACTTCTAGAAATCAACAGCAACAGAAATGAGTGGAAAGAAAAAGATAAATCAGAAATATTTGGACACTTACAAGTAACTCTGGTACCATCCTTGTTATTGAAAATCTGTATGTGTTTCTATGAATGCTGATACAAATTACTAAAACCTACATTTTCCTGTGTCTAGCAGAACTCTGGAACATGGATTGGAGTTGGATAAATAAATAAATAAGCTAATCTGTCATGGTTTTAATTAGCTTCTTTTCTGTATATTTATACCTTTTTCTATCCTGCTAAGACAATTAAAATGATTATTAATTAATTAATAACAAAGATACTAAAATATAGTCATATACTATCTATAAAATATAAATAAATAATAATAAATAAAATTTGATATAAAATATAGTAATATACTAAAGACAGTAAAAAATACTATAACTGGTTTATGCACCTTCTCCAAATTCAGTGAAGTTTCTGGAAAAATCCCAACATTTTCCAAAACAGGCCTTGCAAGACCAGAGTTTTGAATGCTCATGGCAGTGGAATCTTAAACAAGTTACCCTAAGGTGTTCATATCACACCCATCTGTACAAGTCAACTTCATCCAACCAATCAGCAAAAATGATAGGAAGGATTCTATTTAATCAACCATAATTAAATAAAGCAATTTACAATTAGACTGAAGAATTGAAATCATGAGTCATAACACCTTTTTAAAAGAGTGCTTGCCAAGCTGTATTCCTCGTAAAAACAAAGTCCTGCTCTCTCTTTCATGTACATCTTTCTGTCAAGCTACTGAGATCTGCCTGTCTCTTCGTAGAACAGAGAAGTTACACACTGGTAAGCAAGAGCACAAAACCCTGATCAGACAGCCCTTTTTTGAGCAAGGCCCACCAAATGTGGTGCTTGTCAGATTCCATCAAAGCAGCTGGTATGCACTCAAGATTATGCCATAAGAAGCTCACACCACCACAGCAACTTTCACTTAGAGTGCCATGCAGGTGTATGACTCAGGCAAAAGTCAAAAGCTTTGCAGAGACTTGTGATGCTTTAGACCTGCATTTATGACCAACCCCTGAAACAGCTCTCTAATCTGCCATATAATTACAGCTAGAGTAACTTTCTCAAACCTTCAGGTCTTCTATAAGTTATAGGCATTGACATTAGTCTTCAAACCTCACATGGGATTCCCTTTGCTGTAATGTCACAGAGTAGGACCAGTTTTTGTAAGCAGTGTTTCTCTTTAAGATCCTGAAGAGAAAAATAACAATGAAGTCATCATTTATATTGAGTGGAAAGGAGATGCAAAACAGAGAGACAAAACAATTTGAACTACATTTCCATTAGATTAGTGTGTCACAGAGACCAAGAAAAATGAAACAAGCTCCCAGCTGGGAAAACTTGTAATTGCAACCAGCCAGAACATTGAAACTGAGATAGTAAAACCACTAACAAGGGAAAAAGAAAATTTAAGAGACAAATAAAGGAAGTATTCTCATATGTACAACATGAGCTCCGGTAAATATGACGAAAATGTTAATCAGTTGTAGAATGTTAAACTGGCACTAAGAAAACATAAAAGTGATTATCACAATGACAAATAAAAGAGATAACATGTAACAGAATAGAAATTTCCTTAATAAAAAGGAGGGGAAAAAAAAAAAAAAAAGAAGGAAAGACACTAGGCCAAACTTAAGAATAAAAATGTAAATCAATAAACAAAATTGCCCAAAGCAACCTCTTACTAGAATTTTACCCTCAGCAAATGTAATCAAGACTAATGGTAACAACACAAGAGAAGAATTCATACTGCTTCAGGGATTCCATCAATATGCCTATCTGTACCCTCAGCATGTGTGACATTAAGATAATGCAATCTAAAAAAATAATACCCTTTAAAGGAGAACAAAAACAAGACTGTGCTGTAATTTCTGAACTAAGCCTAGTTTTTATCCTAAGACTTTTTTGTCTACTTAACCAAAGGATGCTGTGCACTCTGACATTAGTTTCCCAGCTACCATTGCAATCACTTGTTAATATTATTTATGTATGCTTTTGCTAAAGTTAGACAAATAAAATGCTCATGAAAAATTTATTATTAGAAGTATAACAGACATGTTACACTTCTGAGAAAAATCAGAATGTATTTTCTCAACAAGAGGCTCAGTCAGACCAAAGGATTTGTAAGTTACTTTATCATTGGATGACTATAAAATAGTTTAGACTTTCAGTTTAAGCACACTAGACTATAAGCAATTACTTAAACAATCTCTCCATTATCTGCTCTGCCAGAGTATGCATAACTGGCTCAGAAACACCGCAAAAATTGACAACTGTATTTTCTTCTGTTTTTTCTTTTTTTTTTTTTTTTTAATTAGGTATTTATTGATTTAATAAGGATAAAAACATTGGCACTTGCATAGCTCTTCTTCTCACACTGCTGAATTGCATAGTCTGGTAAAAAAAAGTCATGAAGTTTAAAAAATAATTGCAACCATCGTTTCATTTTTGTCAAATGTTCAGTGGTCACTGACAGGCTGCTTCTCCTGTGATAGAAGAAATTGCCTCTACGAAAACCCAAGATTTTCCGTTGCATTTAGAACGCTAAGGTAAAGAGTTTTATGATGAGTGACAAACTGCACTGTCAAATGATGAGATGTTTGCTACAGTAAAGGTCTGTTGAGGCTGGGAAATTACACATATGGCCAGTGGAAGTGAAGAATTTGGGACAATAGTTTAGCAATAGGGACAGAAGAATCCTGGAACACAGGTGTAGATGATACCTTGATTAGAAAGATGAGTTTCTGGTTGAAGAGACAATAAGCTGAAGAGCATTTTATTTTCATAGAATACTGCACCCTGAAGAAAAATTCCTGAAGAGAAAGAAATGTTGAAGAAAAGGAAGATGTAAGTGAGGAAACAGGAAACTTGAATGCTCTTGTCTCGAATTCTCAAACTGCAACAAGTAGACTGTGTGGTGGCGTAGGAAAAACAGAACTTTAAACTGACAATCAGACTCTGGATGCTCCCTACACAGTGTATTCTAAGATTTTAAAACCCACAGATGCAGAGGCCTTGTGAGGTGAAAAAACAGATTTACATTCAAATGGAAGTGTTCAAACATTAAATCCCTTTTCTCTGGGATGACCTTTCCAAGATATACCTTGTGAAGTTACTGTATCCAGTCACTGTTAATAACTTCAAACAAATAGACGCTACATTTGACTTAAGCAAATGAAATAATAATAATAAAAAAGCATATTTATTGCTTCGTTGCTACTCTACTGAACCTTTGTTTAATTTAAACCTTTAGAAAAACTGACCATCAACTTGGCATCTAAATACAATGGTATATCTGTTGTAATACAAAAAAAACCATTTTCTAAATGCAAATTTGGAATTATTAAAAAAGACAACTTCTCTGAAAAACTTTTTAATTCTCTCTTGCTTTTAATTTCTCTGTTGTAAAAGCAGAAAAAAAGACCTCAAAACTATATAAAAACAGGGCTCCACTAAGCGGAGTTAACTACTGAAAGGGTAGAAAATGAAGAGTTGAAATTCCTTTTTAATCTATTTTTGTATTACAGAATAAATAAATAAATTGAAAGCACTTTAAATTCATTTTTGGATGAATGAAGTGTGGTAGGGAAGACATCCCATGAGAAACCAAAAGTAGGTAATGGAACCTTCATGCCCAAAAACATACTGGCAATGCTATGATAAATAATTAAAAGGAAACAATGCAAGTTCACAATTGTTTAGGATTTGTTTGTGTAAATATGCAGGTGCTAAACCTGATAAAAAGGTGAAGTGATTTAGGTCATTATTATTTGAAGCTGTTCAATAACAACTGTGAAAATCAGACTCTTAGAATCGAACAAAGTCTGCTTATTTAATACCTGTTTTCTATTTCTTCAATCTAATTGTTATAGTTTGTCTAGTACTCTTACATATACAGATTTACACATTCTGTCTCATAAGGATCTTCCTGCTGAAGATAATTTTCAATCTTCCAGGCACCAATGGGGCATGCTAGGGCTCAAAAGGAAGGAAAAGCAGAGACTATTTAGAGGTTACCCCATGTCTGAAAAAGAAGAAAACAAACACAAAATAAAGTTTAAAATCTTTGACCAAACCCAGCAAAGTTTTAAAGGGTCAATATGAAAAAAATAGGTTTGCATCAATGAAAATTCTCAGTTGCAACTCTTTAAATTATACTGATAGTAACCCAACATCAATTTTTATGAAAAGCAACTGAAATAGGATAATAAAACTTCTCTCTTTGATTGCTTGAATTTGTAGTTCTCAAACTAATCCTTTTTTTATATAGTTAAAAGATATTTAAAATGTGTCTGTCTATGTTTTTACGTTCCAAATGACTCACATAACTGATGATTTCTGAAAGACAGGAACTGAAAGGTTTTCCAGGATAATGTTCCTTTGCTTTCTTTGCTTCTAGAAAAAAATCGTCTCCTTTTTCTTTTAAAGTATTTCAGATTTTCCTAGTTATTTCACCACCTCATAAACCAGCCTCTTAACCTCAGACAATAATGAAAAAGTAGCTTTTTGCTGGCCCCCATAATAACTGGCTCTCTGGAGGGCTCGGTGTGCACTACCTCATCCAAGAGGTATTGCTGCTGCAATGATGACTTGAATCAGGGGAGCTCTAAATAATGGATTAATACGAGAAGCAACAAAAAACCATCTTTCTGTTAGGCTTGTGTTTTCCCATATTGTGTTGGAGCTCTACTCTGTCCTTTGAACGTCTTTCAAACCTACAGTGGAGTATTTCTTCACCATACATCCATATTGCCGATGGTGGTTTGGGACCAGCTCTGAAGATCAGTGAAGATACTCTGCGTCTGCTTCATTCTGAAATAACAGAGTTTCAAGATGATTTAAAATAATAAAAATCCTTATTCACTTGCATGTTCTGCTCTGTGTGTTTTGTGCTGATGCTTTCTTAAAAGCCAAAGCAAAAAGAAAATAAAAACTATCCATGAAATAGGAATCCCCCTTAAGTAAGAAAATATCCATGAAAATTACAGGAATAATTTCCCTTGTCTTTGAGAAGAATAAAAACAGACTATAGAAAAATAAACAGCAATTTGGAAAATCTGCGGTGTGAATAGAGAGACTTGAAAAGTATACATTTATTTATTGCATATGCTCTCTCTCTCATATATATATATTCTATAAGCACTGCCTAAATAATGCCTTTTATATATCCTAGAGACACTAGCTTTACAGTAGTTTTATGGTATATATATGCTGTATCAGTTCAGTAAAATGAAGGAAATACTTAGAGGCTGTGCTCAGTGAAAACTGTAGGGAAAGTCTGGGATACCAGACTTGCAAAACCACATTAGCTGCAATTTAAATATGGAGGTTCTTATATTTCCTTTCATGATACGGCTGGTACTTGACTGTAACCTAATTGAATCAAAGTACATGGTGCATATTTCCCATTCATAATTGTATTTAAGATAGGTAATCCTTCCTGCCTTTTCACTCCATTAAAAACACATCCCGCTTTGTAACAATAGATACTGAGGCTACATCTCTCCAAGAAGGCCATTATGTGAATATTCAGGATATATAAATACAGTCTCAATAGAACAAAAATAACATTTTATGCAGATGTTTGCCTTTTGGTTTCCTTGTATGTGCGTGTTTGTGTATACACACTTGTGTAAATGACTTGGCAAATGTAGACAGATTTTTTTTTTTTTT
>VZRN01000093.1:58739-84319 GCA_013397935.1 Dasyornis broadbenti
TTTTTTTTTTTCCCAGAAAACACCAATATAAAGGAAATATAAAATTTATTAAATCTCTGTCTCCTAATTTGCGCTTTAGTAATGAGTCTTGGTTATGACTAAGAAGGGAACTGACTGTAAGATACCTTATCTTACAGTCGCAAAATTATCTCCATGATTATGGAACTGATTTTTTTAAGCTTGATTTTGTACTACATGAGGGTTTATATATGCTCATATGGGATTCAGGTATGAAGAGCTGGTCAAGGATCTTAAACTTCTCTGCCCATTAGCTAACATCCCCTTTTAAGAATGGAGGTGCTTGATGGTTTGTGTTGAATCCCAACAGATCACCTGAGGAAGAAGTTCCACTGACTGAGGTGCTCACTTTCTCTCTTACAAGAGTCTGAAAATAGCAGTCCACCCAGTCACAGTATTCAGCAGAAGTGCTCAACATACAGCACATTAAAAACTGGACGTATTATCTACTTATCTTAGAAATACCTGTTTTATATCTAGAAATTAGACAGATAGACTGAAATTATTTATAAGGCCACAAAAAAAGTTTAATTTAAACCATCAGTAAATACACAGTCTTTTATTTCAGATGAAGGCTTTGCTTTTCTCATAAGAATTGAAACATTCTGATATTCAGGTCCTGGAGTAAATCTGTCAGAGACTTCAAATTCCTGTTCATGACACCACAGACAGAACTGAAAGTGAGGCCTCCAATCTGCAAAATGTGGACAGGGCAATACCGATACAGATAGACAAACTGAATCTAGATGTACCACAGGGATTCTCTGCCAGCACTTTTGGGCTTAATTTTTATGTTTATTTAATCAAATTTTCATTTTTACCCCTACTTAACCTCTTGAGATACATTTAGAGAGCTAAAGAAAGTGAAATATTTAAACAATAAACTCGTAAACAAGAGGAACATTATCTAGTTGCTCAAATTCCTTTTATGATTGAGTAATTTTTTCTTGAATTTTGAGGTAGACACCATGAAGTTTTTCAACAGTATTCACCATAAAAGTGAGCATCTTTCTTAATAACATGAATCACAACTTAAGCTTGATAAACAAATTCATCAGCACTGTAAAGTTATCTCAAAATATGCAACTTGCAGTAAAAAACCTTACTTTAGGAAGAAAGCCATTACCAAAAATAAAATGAAGAATATCGTGCTGTTAATATTTTAAAACTACTTCACTTATTGTGAAACTTCTCGCTGATTTTGCTAAACAATTCTAATCTATAAAGATGGATCCGCATCACAAAAATTGAAACGAAGCATATTACAGCTTGAAAAATGAAGATTTCTATGCATTGCCAAAACAAATTATTTTGACTTGCTTTAAAAATATATGGAGGTTCCTTCTAGCATTATCATGGATAAGTCATTATAAGACTTGCAGGTTCATACATCACTGCTCTTTGCTGTCAGTATGAAAAATAGTACTTTTTGTTTACTTAAAAAATTGAAATGTCATGATTCTGCTGTTGAAAAATGAGGCGGGAAAAAAGAGTGTCCTCCCATTTTTGAAAAATGTATTTTTTATTGAAGCAAAAGAGATAGGAGGAGAAAGAGATTATGTACACTCAGGGAAGTAGACTGGTCTCTGCTGACGCAGGAAAAAGGGTAATAATAATAGCCGGGTCACTGAAGACAAAGTGTCCAGAACAAAGTGTGGAGCTGATGACAACATGAGTCAAAAATTAAGGTCTCAACCTACAGCAGACCTACCTTTGAATCCTCAATAGATATATAATTAATAAAGACATGATGAAATAAGATTCGTGTTACATGATGGAGTGAGACTCCTTGGTCAGAATGCATCTGTTAATAATATTAAAAAATCCCTTCTGGAATAAGAGTTAAATATTTCTCATTCATGCTTTAAATAGCAGATCACAGCAGTAAATCAGCATTATGATTTTAGAGGGTACAACTTATGAAATATAGTATATAGTGTCTGACATTCCATTTATTGTAAAATCATTTTTTAAATATTCTGTAATATTCATTCCCAGAGGGAGATTGATCAAATAATCATGCAAATACCAAAGTACAGCCTGCATTAATCTTGATTTTTTAATTTTTAAAAGCTTATGAAAAGTAATTTAGCTGTTGTGATGGGAGGAGAGATTATTCTGACAGATTCTTAAAATCCGTGGATAAATAAGGGATGAGCATGTGTGCGCATTCATTACACGTGTTTTGAGGTCCCATCCTGTAGCTGCAAAACTTTTGTAGTTTCTCTTCCCAAGCCTATGAATATGTCCATTTCAGTGGTACTCAAAAATGGTTTATTGCAGAATACATTTGCTACGTTGTGTGGTGCTGAGAGTTGAATTTCGATCCTTCTATTTCTTTGTTCCAATTCCCTATAGAAAATATTAGTAAATACTGGCTGGAATACAGATCTTGAGAAAACCTCATTTGTTTTGCTGAGGTAAAACTGCCAGTAATATCCAAAAAATTATAACAGAGCTACACAGTGTCACAGTTCTCCAGGCAACTTTCTAGACACTTTCTTAGGCAGCCTCAATGCAGACAGGAATGGGAAATGTCTCTATGAGATGGCAGGGCTCCCACTAAAAGCCTGTGAAACTGTATTTCCCACCTCATGAAGAAAGACAAATTCTGTGCAAGCCTGTTCTCCAGTAATGACCTACTGTAATTTTAATATCTGCTAAGCTCACACCTGTGTCCTGAATCCAAGAATAAGTCAGTTTATAAAGTTGCACTGTTTATTGTTCCTCCAATCTCATGATGGACATCAAAGAAACCAAAATGATAATCAAGTTCTGAAACACTGCGAAATAGAAAGAAAGTTCCAGAAAAATTCAACTCCTAGTTCTAATACGTGTCAAGAGAAAATTTTTTTTTCCACTCACCTTTTTTTTTTTGGAGTTATTCTTCTATTTTTTAAAAATGAAACTGATAATTCTAAAGAAAAAATTTTAGTCTAAACATTTAAACAAAAAAGTGACATTTCCAGAATCCTGATTATATTTGTAATTAGTCAGAAATATTGACTAAATCTGCCACAAATTATACAAATTTTCCTAAAATTAAGTATTTTTCCTTCATAGTTGACTTTGTTTATAATAATAAGTAGAATAGGAGGTTAAAGAAATCTATTTTTATTATTATACATCTGTTACACCAACACACATGAAATTCAAAGTGGTACGTTAATAAAGACAAACAAAAATTAGAAGGCATGTGAAAATTGGTTTTTTCCTATACCTTTCTCCTGTCACACCATGTTGAGGAACTAGTAGACTGAAAACTTTTGTCCAAAGACCTTACAAAAAATTATGCTTCTAACAAAAGTGGCCCAAAATTAAACACACAGAGATATCTCAATTTTTGCCTAAACAATCAGTGCCTAACCATTCTTAGCAGGTCACTAATGTGATTAAATTAAATTTTTTTTTTTTTTTTTGGATGTGTTCTGAAGGAAATCCTCCTTGAAATACAGCCACCTATCCAAGAGATATTTTGTGATAATAGAAAGTGGGATAAATTGGTTAAACCTGGAAAGGTAGTGAAAAATGAAAGGACAACTGCCTGGAGAGTGCTCCACAGTATACAGAGACCAGGTTTGTTTGTGGTAACAAAAGAAATCAGACAGACAATACTGAATGTACCACTTACTCTAGCAGACAGTCATGGTGAATTCACAGAACAATATACGTTTTGCTGCTTGCATGTTCAGGAAAATTTAGGCGGGAAAAAATGGAGGAATTTCAACAAGATACTATTAAATGGATCCATGTGGCTCATAAGCTTTTTTCTACTCAGGGCTTGTGGAAAAAAATTGAGGAAGAATAGTGTTTGTGTATCATGACTGAGAAGAGGTACTTTAAGGCCCAGGAGAATGGGCCTTTGCTGTGGAAGACAACAGGCACAGGTGTTGGGTTTCAAGTCAGAGGCTACACTCACATTTGGCAGATTCAAAATTCTCGTAAACCAGAAGAAAGATGAGGAATGGGTTTAAATATTCTTTTAGATGGAAAGTCTGTAAGAAGGAGAGGCTCACAAAATACCTGTCAATATAAAAAGTTGTTGTCCTCAAAGAAGCAGAAAGATGCTGTCTCCCTTGAAATGTTGGTGTTGATTTAAGTGAAACTGCCTTCTTCTAGAAAACTGATAGTGAAAATTTGGAAAGAAATGCTGTAATGGGTATGGTTGTGTCCCTGAATGCTCTAGCTTACATGAACATGACCAAACACCCCAATATACTACAGTATTTAACAGGAAACTGTGCCTTACGAAAATTTGTCTCTGGCTTTTCTTGAAGTTCCAGGGATCTGCACAGGTCCAGAAAGCCTCTGATCTACTTTAGAATAAAAAATTAACGGTAGTTCAAAATGCTAGCACTGGTAATGGCTATTTTGTATGTGTGCAGATGTTCCTTAAAAACCACATCAACTTCCTTTAGGTAATTTCAGTAACAAGTTCAAAGTGATTAACATTACCTTGGCTCAGAGAGTAAGAGAGAAAAAAATCAGACAGCATCAAAACTTCCAAACAGTCATCTTCTTGTATATTACAAATTTTCTCAGGAAACTGAGGCCTGCATAAGCATTCAAGGAGGTACTAGAACATTCTTTCCCAATCATTAGTCAATCATATGACAAGTGTGATGGAAAGAATTTTAAGAAAGCCGGTATTTCTATAATACTAGACCAGAGCCATGCTACTGGAATTCAGAATAACAATGGTCATCACAAGAGAGCTATGCAGCTTAATACTTTGTGACCACACCCTTGCTTAAGTGATAACTTACTTATCAAGGGAATGCTACACCCAGTAAAACTATTCTTTACCCATCAGGAACAGAAAGATGTTTTCAATTTATCTGGAACATCCAGTTCAATGCTACTGCACTCAGAGCTCCCAGCATGCAAAGGGATATAAACTTATCTATGCTATTCTCTTATCGTAATGTTAGCTCAGTAAACAGTACTTAGTTTTTAAAATCGCTTAAACAACATTTAAAATTTTACCTTATGGTGCCTAAGTCTTTTTCTTCCTGGGATCATGATGGTTCAGAACCTCCTGGTTTGAAACAGATACTGGGTCAAACTGCAAGGTGGATGATGCTTGCTTGAGTCAGCTGATAGAACTGACTTTTTAAATTAAAGTAGAGGACCAGGCCATTGGTCACCTAAGTTTCCTTACAGAAAAGACATTATCCACTGATGTAGTGAATGAACTTATGGTCTGTAGAAACTGACTTTCGTGTCACTCCAAAAGGACCTAGGATGAACATGGCAGAGAAACAAAACCTCTGAAATTAAATACAACTTGTAGTAAAAGGATGTATTAGGAGAAGCAATGTTTATTGTAATGTCTCTACTTCATCTTTATTTTCAAATTTTCGTCATCCTTGTTTTCAAAAATATTTATCACTAGCATCTTCAGGAGAAGTCCAAAGGAATTGAGTTATTCAATACCTTAGTACTGAAGACCTTTTTGTGGACTGCTAATTGCACTCTGAAAATCTGTATTCATTAATGACACGTTCTTTTCATTTTGCATTACCAGAAAATACTTTATAAGCTATAAGTGTGTTGTATCCAAATTCTTGTAGTGGAAATGATGAGTAACAGATCATTGAAATGCTACTAGAAAGAGCTAATTAGAAATGGTAGGCATAATACATCTGCTTTCACCCTCAGGGTAAGACTCATTACTGTACATAATGCTCTTCCAAGACCGGATACTGTTACAGATGAACAAAAAGTTGTTTGCATAGATGTTTTAAGCAATAAACATCATTCATAAAATTCATTCCCTATTCACACAATGCTGCTGGTAAAGGTTTTTTTACTGTCACTGTTAGAGTAGTATAGTTCTTAAGCACCTTTTTCAGCAATTGTAAACGAGTGGCAGTAAAAAGGCTGTATGAGTTTGTTCTGTATGCACTATTGTTTACTCTTCATGGCATTTTCTACTGTGCAATAAACCCTATAATTAGCCAGACCTCGTCTTGACTGTGAGGAATAATGCTGTATATTTATAAACCAGGACAAATGCAAATATGCAGTAGGTTCTCAATTAAAGGCTGAGGAAGAACATCATGTTTAGGAAATAATCATCACAGATCCACCTTCAACGTCTAGGACTGAATGCCAATGGATGTTATGTAAAGTTGATGGGACTCAATTCCAAACTAGCAAAAAAATCCAATACTGAAAGAGGAAGTCATTAAGACTCAATGCCCAGTGGTTACATTGCTCATGAGAATTCACTCAGGTAGTATGGAGATACCTACCTAGTCTTTTGCTATCAGTTTTGTTTTCTTGAAGACATAAAAATTGAAACTGCTGAACTAATCCACAGTATAGCACAGACATAATCACATGTATAAAGTACATTGCCTCTCCGTCAGGGCAATATGAACTGACTAAAATATGAAAATTACTATTGTTTCTGAGAGATTTAAGACTTGATTTGCAGCACACAGTATTTCAGTATTATTTTACTGTGGTTTTCTAGTCATTAAAATAGTCCAGTCTGCAGCATGTCTTTCTGAACCTTTTTGTTTCATAAACGTGGCTACATTTAGAAAAACACATAATTCTGACAGTGTTTAGAAAGTTGATTTACAATCCAGTTCTTTTCATGTATTTGGGTACACCGCAACTTAGAAACTCTCAGAGACATTCCCTTACTTGTTCTGTCATTTTGATGGTGAAGTATAAAGAATATTAATAAAGATAATCAATTTATCATCAGAGAGAGGACTATTTTATCACCAAAGATAGGATGGTACTTGAAGAAAAATTCTTTTGTTAGACACTGTTACTTCTACATTGCAGACCTTTTCTTAGTTCTGAGAAACTGCAGTGCCAAATGGGACAGATCAGCATGTTTCTTCTCAGTAATGTCAACAAGTGTTGTCTTTGACTATAACCTATAGAGAATTTGGGGGCTGATTTGTTAAACACAGAACATCTGTTTTTTATAGACTTTTGGAGTTTTTCTCTTCAAAATGTTTAATTGAGGAAATGAGAGATATAACTATTTAGATAAATTTCCTTTAAATAGTCACTGACCTCTTGTGGAGCTTAATTTGTGGTCTCTAAGCCCATAAAAAAATCAAAATTATTGTTTCAATGATAAAGATCTCTACATTCTAATATTTCCTTTCTTGTGGTATTTAAAGAATGAAACACTCAAAGATAACTTGTCTGCCTGCATTACTGTTTGCATGTCCCGTGTTGTACAATGTGACACCAGACAGCTAAAATCCACCATCTTCATTGTTAATGGCGTTTTACCATATTGAAATTAAATACATATTTTCAAAAGATGGGATCCTGCTCTGCACGTAAATTGGTTTCTTGCACATGTATTAGAATATGTGCATGCCTACCTAGCAATCTGAATACACGATTACCTGAACTGCTTGCACGGTCATGATAGGGTTTTCCCTGAGACATTTATTTTTCTATAAATTTTATCACACTAACATTTTAAGATGAAAAATTAAGTATAAAGGAAGCTCTTGGGTTTTGTAGTCATTTTTGGCAAATTACATAAGATTCTCGTATGGTAGTGAAGATCTTGTGTAATTATCCAAGAACTTGCCTTCAATGAAATGCACCTGAGTCTGTTAAGCAATGATACATCTTTTATTCATCTACACAGAGACCTCAAGCAGTCATAACATAAAATTGCAACACTAAAGTTTGACAAAGAAAGACTTTTCCAGATCCTAAACTTTCTGTATTTTCCTCAAAAAAGTCATGGGCCGTTTCACGTCATAACGTTTTGACATGAAATCTATAAGATTTGACCAATATGGTCAAAGTTGATGGCAGATTATATTTTAGGTTCAGTGGATATAAGCAACTTTAGATTCAGTGGACCCAAGGAAGATTCACTCAGTTGTGTATACTTTTCCTGTCCATCTCTCTGAAATATCCAACACCTGTAAGGAAAGAGGTCTCCATCAAAGTTTCAGGCTTGAGCTTTTATTAAATTCTTGGAGTTTTAACTTCACTCTGAAGATTTTCCTTTTTTTTTTCAAGTTTGTCACATCTCTAGCATATATCATAAAACATAACCATACATTTATGTTGACTTCTGAACATTAGTTTGACTTTCAACTTCCTGAATTTATCTCTATGTTAAAAATCTAATTATAAGAAATACTGTAACATCTGGATATACATTTTATATTAATTATTAATCTTACAGTCTCAGATTATAAAACTGGAGACGTCTGATAAAAACTGAAGACGAGAAAGTTTCAAAAATGTAATATCTTTGAAATGTATGGCTTACTTAGTAATGTGCAACATTCCTTAGCCATTCTGTTATTCTTCACCTAGTGATGCTTTCTGGTTTTTAGTTTATTTGGGTTTTTCCTGGTGAGGCTCAACAGTGAGTATTAAAAAGCTCAGACTAAACTAATAAAATAAAAATTAAAAAAAAAAAACAAAAGAGAAAACTTGACATGGTTAATAACACAAATGATAGAACTGTCAGCTAAATATCCACTGGAACATGAATCCTCATATGTATTTTTTAGTCCTGCTTTGTATGTACTGAGAAACAGAATATATTGCTATTTTTTCTATTTCTTCCCACATTGATACCGACTGTTAATTAGTCCCTATATTTGATATATTCACCATATATTCATTGTTTTGTTCTTTTCACATCAAAGACAGGAAATCTTTCAATGCTTCTCTTACTTAGCAGGAGTGAAACAGTGGTATTTTTAAATTTTTATTTGACTTAGTCACTACCACATTTAACGAAATTATACTATCATCTCAGGTTTTTTAAGCTTGCTGAATATCTGACCAAGGAAACTACATTGTACTTAGGATCTATATATAGGCTTGAAATAAGTCAAGGTCATGAAAGATATACAGTGCAAAAGCTGAGAAAGCAGAAGTTTTAATTAACAGAAGCCTGTCATCCCTCATGATCTTACTAGCTCAAATTTTGATTTCATTCTTGCATCATGTTACCTACTGTACCTACTAGAGTTGAACCTTTTCAGGGAAAAAGTACTTAAAAATCAAGAAAGTTTTCTCAAAGAAATGCTTGGGCCTTGTTTCTCTGCAGTGTTGGAGAAACATCGGTGTGAGTTAAAAGGGTTCACCTGCGTACCCTGTGAAACCGTGTCCTGAGCATTGTGTGGCAGTGCCATCACTCAGACTTGACTCAAGATGTATTATGCCGTATTTGGTGTATACTTATATGGCAACTTGAGCAAAGGTAAATCTCAAAGTTCCAGTTTGGAAGAAAGAATACTGTTCACTCATAAATATTCTGCAGCTATAGCATCACATATAGACGTAAGGAAAGAAAACTATTTTTTTGTTAACTTTATTAATTGGTTATAAAATAGTAAGGGAGAATAACAGGTTTTTAGTTTTGGTGGGTTTGTTTTTTGGTTTGGTCTTTTTTTTTTTTTTTTTTTTTTTTTATTTTTTGGTTTTTTATTTTATTGGTATGTCCTTTTTATGTGCTTAATTAGGGAGACAGAAACACAGACACTGCTCACCAACCCAACACTAGTGCCTTGCCTCTCAAAGCAATTCCCAGTAAAGCAAATGTTTAATCTTTCTGTATTCCACCTATTTTCTTTATCACCAGACAGATAATATGAGCTCTTGGCAAACATTTGTCTATTTTTATTGTCTTTTCTTTCACTAGTGGCTTTGTTTTACTGTTTGATATGTTTCTCCTTGACCAGACATGTTCTGTAAATAACAAAAATATTAACACTTCCTATTTGAACATGTATTGTCTTAGGAAACAGAAAAGGAAGATTAACTTTTCCTTCCTAGATTAAAAAAATAAAAATGGGAAACAAAGGTTATTATCCTACTTAACATTTTCAACATGAGTTACTAGATACTTGCAGGAAATGGACAGAAACATTTGGAACAAATTTTATAAACTGACAGCCCTATATAATATAATTATTAAACGGTTTGTAGAGCTTGAATTCATACATGTTCTTGGCATTTAAATGCATAATAATACTGAATCATTAAAACTGCTGACATTTAAGAAAATAAACTTAAGGAAAATATTGTCTGCCATCATTGGTAAATTTTCCCATAAATCACTTTTAAATAAAATATTCAACATATGTTGAGCTTAACAGGTTGGCAACGGCACAGAACAAGACTATGCCAATTTTTTTTATTTTATTTTCTTTAATTAAGAAAGCAATTTGGATTCAATATTTGCAAACTATCACAAACTTAGCAAAACAACAGTGAAATTGTTTTATTGGAAAGTCGATTTTCTGCTATCTCTGTGGGAGACTTGAAATTTAATATCAAAGTAGAGAGGTTAAATAGCACTATTTCAATATCATTACTTCCAGTTAGAGGGCTTAAATATGTTTTAAATATGCTGATAAAATAGACTAATCAATAGAAAGTTGCCATTAAGTTCTCAATTAAGAAACAACAAATTAATTATGCCTTTGAATTATACACAACCGTATTATACTAGTTAGTTTTAACAGCATTCTCGTTTTTTCTTTTTTTAATTACTGTTTTGTCAGATCATCATTCTTAATTTCTCCCCACATACTAATGAACTATTTGGTTTGTATTCACTTCAATCCATATATTCCTCCTTTTAAAGAGTCCTTATTTGGTTGATTAAGGTAAGTACAAACGGTGAAATCATTTTCACACCTTTTTTTCCCCACACAATTGAATAATCACTAATCGAGAAAGAGTACAATGGAACAGAATACTGCAGGGTACGGTTACAATTTAACTGAGTGCTGCAGATGGTAGCACAGCCGTAAAGGATGACGCAGATGATGCTGTATGAATAACATGCCTAGTTTTATAATGCATTCAGATGGTAAGGGTTGTGATGCATGTTCTCCCATTAAAAATATATAGAAGCAGATGACTATTTTGACCTTTATCAGCAAACTGCAAAAGTCGCATTTTTGCCCTCTTTACAGATGGCTTGACTGTCAGAGGCTTTGTTTTAATATTGTTGTGCTTCTAAGGTAGACTAAGTTATATCGTGGTTGAGTGACTACGTTGGTCTTCTCCTGACGTACAATTGAACTAATAGCTCAGGAGCTAAGGCAGAGCAGAGCTAAACTACACCAAGTACGTACAAAATTGATAGCAATTGATGCCAAGTCCGTACAAAATTCAGAAAATAGCATAGACACTACAAAACTGTCATGCAGCTAATTGTCTTAAAGCCTCTTAGCATACGTTATAACTCTGTATTGCCATATCTACCAGGAAGCAGTTGTATATCAGTATGTGCTACTGTGTCTTTAGAATCCTACTGTCAGATTTTCTCATAGACCTCAGGAATGACTTTAATATAACACAGGACCTCCTGCTTATTTAGATGTGAGATGATCTGTGCTTTCACTTCAAGAGTTAAGAGTCCAACATATTCAAAGGGGTGAAGTTTAGCACGTGAGCAAGTGCTTACAAGCTGAAACCCAGACAAAGACAATGTATAAAGTGTTACACTATTAAATTGAGACATTATAAATGTCTATTTTATTATCCCTGTGAATGCTTGAATAAACCAAGATGCTATTTTTTTGTAAACCAAACTATTTGTCATAAAGCCAAAACTGAAAATGATGAAAGATGTGGAAACTTTATAGGGCTACCATTATAAATAAACCTCACACCAACAACTGGCTACATTTCACTGCAAGACTGTGGAAAATCTATTTTTAAAACTGAATAAACATTATCTGGACTTAAAGGAAAGAGTCATATTATTACTTTAAATATTTTCACTAACAGAATATCCCATATCAGCATTTTAAGGTGAATTAATTTAGTTCAGTAGTACAGCATGGAGAATAACGCATCAAACATTAAACTCTCAAGATTTTGTTTCAAAGACTTCTAGTTAATAAGTCTCTGCTTTCTGCTAAAGTTTATGGCATAATTCAGCACAGATATTTTTCTTACCTCTTTCTTCACAATAAAAATTTTTTAATGGAAAAGTCAAACTGTTAACAACTGGAATGACTAATTTAGGTTATGCCATAGTATGCAAATAATTTAAAATATATTACCACTCTATGGAATAAAACCAAGTAGATTTGTCTTTTTACATCTGGAGTACTTTTTTTCAAAGTCAACAAAATCAAGATGAAGAACAGAATATACAGAAGAACCATTACTCTGTCATTTTGTATAGGACAATAAGAGAGAGATACAGAGAAAACAAGACAGTATTTCAGGAGTACATCTATGTGTTCTAAGAAGCATATACTTATATCATAAGAGAATATAGATGCAAACTGGGAATTTTTGCCTTTCTCAGGGAAAATAAAAGTATTTATTCAATTATTTGCAAAATTCTAATATTTGTAGCTTATGTTATTTTTCCTTTCATCTGTAAATTCTCTCCATTAGAAATGTTTCTTAAATATTTCCAAAGTAACCACTAATATTTGGCATGGGTGGGGATGAAAGTTATATTTTCCCTTATACCATGTAAGCCGCACTTAAATCATTCTGCAATTAATGAAACAACTCACTTTTATTCTTTTTTTTTAAATAATTTTGACTATGAAGTTCCCTCATCTCTTGTTTACCTATGCATCAGAAAACCGTCTTTGGATGCTACGATATCCAGTCTTCTGTTCCTTTGTGTTCCTGCTGAGCATTGCACTGTGGTTTGCACTTGTCTCCAATGAAAAGGGAACCTCTAGTAGAGGCCACAGGAAAAGTATCAATATCCCCACACCTGCTTTGTAATGAAATTGAAGAGTTTAAGGCCATAAGAACACCAAAAGCATATTAATAACAACTGTGTCAATGGAACATGTGCACTCGAATTCTTCAGATGCATAGTTTAAGACACAAAATTTTTATGTAGAAATTCACCTTATCCTTTTATAAAACAGTTGGAAAATGTTTTAGAAAAAATGTATGGATGTTGCAACCCCCAAATTTTATCCTTAGTATTAGGAGGCAAGATTCAACAGTGAATGTATTCCAAGACCATAAAATTAAACTGCCTGATTTTCAAAAGAACTAAAGACCATAGTGCTCATTAAGGTTGAATTCAAAATACTTTAAGACATTGCTGATGAGGAAAAAGTTCTTTGTGACATGGAGGAACTAAGGAACTATGCTCCTAAAATTCTTTGTTCGAAGAAAAGATATCCTCTAATAAAGTTTTAGTCAGCTTATAACTGAAGGACTGATTTTTGAATCATTATTAGAGTTACTTGAATTAAAATAGGTTACTGGAATTAATTTTACAAATTCTTAGCTTAATCTGAAAGTAGTTTCATAATTTCAAAATTCCTTTTTTTCAGATATATTCAGTTGAATTTTACCTTTAAATATCATTATCTCCTTTGAATTTTATTTGCTTCTGAATACACAGAGAAAAACATTGAAGACACTGTAGTTGTTAAAAGAAATTGAATTTTCTTTTTTATTTTTTTCGTCTTACACATGAAAACTCTTAAAAATCTCAATTTTTGTAACGAGTGTGTTTAGTACTACAGTGTCCAAATTTATACATTTTGTTCTTGTAACCGGCTATATCTATAATGTTAGACACATTTAAGAGATCTCTGGTAAAGCACACTATTATAATTAATTAGGAGGGCAGAGATTAGGAAAAAAAAACTTTTTCTATGTGATTCTGGACAATTATCAACACTTCTTTTAGTGTCTAAAGATGAAATGGAACTCCTCAGCTTTTTAAACTATTCTCAGCTCAGACCAGTTAACAAATTTCTTTAAAAATACGCTGATAACTCTTTTTCATCATGTACATGTCTCTGTCAATCATAATGAGCTTTTTGTAGTCCAAGGATTTGGATTCATGAATTTTTAAAACAAATATTTTAGAATATGACCTACCAGTCAGCATTGCAGACTGTATCACCATCACAGTTGTGCTCAGTACAGAAGATCAAGTTGCAATCAGAATTTTGTTCTGTCACCAACACATGAGTTATAACTGCAAACTATTATGGATGAGTGTGGGAGGTCCAACCCTGGTTGCTGCTGCCTCACGCTCCAGCTCCACCTCCTCTGTAGGAGGCTCCTCATTAGAGGAGGACTCAGGGGATGGAACCAGGGTCTAAGATCCACCCCTTGTTCCAGAGGAGGGGCGTGTCCAGAGCCTTGGGCTGACCCCTTCTTCCTGAGGGTTCTGTTATGTTTGACGTTTCATTGGTTCTGAGCTGTTGTTCCCCCCCCCTCAAATGTTTTTATTGGACCCCTGACCACTGTACCTTCCCTTTGCTCTTTACCCCATTGGCTGTTATCCCCCCTTAAAACCAGCTGCACGGGGACCTTTCCCCGGTTGTTCTCCCCGGTGTTCTCCTTCCCGGATCTCCTCGCCCTTCCCCCAATAAAGGAGAGTTCGGGGGAACCCCCTCCCGCAACCCTTTGCCTCTTTCGCCTTATTTCATCGGCACCTCGTCTGTCCCTCGCTGTGGGCAGCCCCACCTCTGCGTGATCCAGCCACACCAGGCTCCGGAGCGGCACGGAAAAGCCGCCGAGCCGCTGGGCATTCGGGGGCTGACGCCTCGGTCGAGGACGGCCAGGAAAGCCAGGCGTAGACAACAGATGAGTGGTTCTAAATTAGAATTTCTTAGAAGTTTTGGCCACTGAGGTAGAAACACAAACCAGTAAGAATCCTGATAAGTAAAATATAAGTAATAACCTGAAGGCAAAGGAAGACTGCATCTGAGTGCTTCAATGGCTTTTCTTTGAGAATCTTCCATGAAAGAAAAGAAACCAACTGAGATCACTATGGGAGTCTGAAATGTTATGGTTAATGGCTTAAACATTTTTGAGAAGGACTTTTGCCCATTGTGGCAAAACTGCATGAAGAAACTGAGACCATTGAAGCCCACCCCTCCCTGCATTATGTCTCCTGACCAGAAATTTGGACTGTGAGTTAAGCCACCTAAGGGAACCTGAAGTAAGATAAAGGTAACACTATTTTCCAATTATCTTAGGTCTACAAAGAAATAAACAAGACTGAGGGAAAAGACTGTACCCACAAAAAAAGCCAAATCCAGCCACTGTCCTGATAATCAGCTCTGGCTGGGACTGAGAGGAGGAAAAGGAGAATTTTTGGGTGCGTGGCATGACCTCTAGTCAGAGAGAGTTAACATTGTCTCAGTTGTAAACCTCACTCCACCCCACCCCAGGAAGGCCACAGACACATAAGGCATTCACCTGAGGAGGTGCCATACACCATCAAAGACCCCCGAAGCTCCTCGCAGGCTCATTCCTGATGCCTTGCACGAGACAGCTGCACAGGATGCAAAGCAGTGCAACAGATCCAGTCTGTTACAAGAGTGTCAAACTTTCCCTTTCACCCTCTCAGGAGGAGTACCTGGGCAGTCCCACATGGCCCAAACTTATATTAATCCATTGAACTCTGTGTTTTGTGGGACCCTAACCACCCAGAAAACCAGAAGAAAACAATTAACAGGATGCCATCAGGATCCACAGATCTGTATTTCCTACTTAATCTCTCTCTGTCCCCCACCACCTGTTTTTCTATTTCTTTCTATCTCTCTCTGTACTCCACAATTACTGTTAAAGATAATCCATACTACTGACTTCTCCATATGATCTCATTTGTACCTTAATTTGGCCTGAGGCCTCTCTCTAATAATTTTAATAGCCAGATCTTAACAGTCCTTTCCAGAATAAAAACATTGAGCTAGTTTGGGTTCTCAGAAAACAAGACTCCCTGTAAAAATGTCCATTAGTCTGCTTTTCTTCCAACAATCAAGACGCAGTTTCAAAGACATGGTGTGAGCCAGATGGTAATTTCATTATTGAAAAAAATGGATGGGACTACTCTAAGAGAAAGGCAACAGGGGAGAAAAGCAAAGAAAGAAAAGAATGGATGTCTTGGGATATGCTTTTACATATGTGACTCTGCCCTTGAAAAAAATAAACCATTAAAAGCATTGGTACCTACTCCCTAAGAGTGACCTGGTACAGGTCTTTGAGCCAAAAAATAGCTCCAAATTGTCACCAATTCCCATAGAACCCAGCTTATTATATAGTCAAACAAATCTCAGGACCATCAAATAAAAAGGGGGAATGAGAAACAGGACTGTTGCATCTGGTGGCAGTCAGCTACTGGATCAGCTTATATGATAAGAATTATTTTTACTAGGCCATGTTGAATTCAATATTCAAATACTGTGCGTATTACTTTTCTTTTTTTTAATCATGTAACAGCAAAACATAAAAAATGATCAATGTCATAATTTTCCAAAAGGAAGAGATCTATGTTACAAATTCAATCTGCATAGTACACATGTGGGTGACATAGGCTGTTAATCTTAAATTAAAAAAAAAACAAACAAGAGAACTGTGAAAATTCAACTCAAATATGGCATATTTGTTATATATGATGCCAATGCACCTGTACAAGAAGAGTTGGTGTAGGTTTAGGTTCACATCCATGACACTAAGCAAAGAGTTAAATTTATTAAGCCTAAAATTCCATTCAATTATGCAGACAGGACAGTAAAAGAAACAGCATGGAAGTTCAGTAGAATATTGTATGAAAGTAGACCTATAGAACTAGAATTAATGTATATGTAACTTACAAAGGATGATTAGATTGTTCTTATATGTTGTAAGCATGTGGCAGCTTTTTGCTTTATAAAGATAAATTGATGAATAAAAAGTTTCATCTATATGTGTGTGTATATATATATATACACATAAGAAAACTTGCAAAGGATTTGTTGTTGCATGCAGCTCTAGGGAAATCAGATCACTTTCCAATTAACAGAAAATCATCTATTCGGCTTGATCCTCCATATATTTTCATTCTGCCCTGTGCTCACCTTTGTGCCCTGGAGGTCTCCTTAATATTTGACTATTCATTTGAGAATTATTTAGAAGAGTTTTAGAGGGTCAAAATAGATCTGCAATACTAACATCAGTCACCATGAATTTGTATAAAAGCTTCAACATTAAAGTATTAATTTTCATATCATTCTATTTCAACAGCCAGAAGAATCAGCATTCAAGTACTGAGTATCTCTTCCTGCAATGTACAATTTCCATTTCTTGAGGGATGCAGAGAATGGTAGAATTAATCTTGTGTTTGTGGAATTATGTAATAAGTAGTTCTTTTGGATCCATTTTTGCTCCATATAAAGGGTCCACGTTCATATAATTTTGCAGGCAGGTTAGTGATTTACATGTTTCTTGAGAAAAATGAGGGAAATAAAAGCATGAAAACAGCACGCATCATTGTTTTTCAACTATATTTAAATGCTAAAATAGATAATATCTCTCACTTTACAGAACAGAGGTAGTTTATTTTGGAGGCCTTACCTTAGCAATACAATAAGTATTCAAGTAAGAAACAGATCTCATTATCTTCTGTTCATGGCTCAGCTATTTTAATGTCAAAACAACTAGACATTGGATCATTGTTTTGATCCCTTTCTCAAAGTTGTGAAAATAGCAAGTATGGCAACCTGTTTTCTAAAAGTAGATAATAAATATAAGGCTTGTTTTTTTCTGAACGGGAAAGCTATTTTCTAAAATGATATAATTTTACATTTTGTAGGCTGAAATTAATTTTATTTTTCAAGAAGGTGTATATAGGTGCTTATGTGGAAAAGAAAGGGAGATTAGGAAACATTATGAGCAAATTGATAGTTCCCAGATAGTTCCTAATTATTTTTAAAATAAAATTTAAAATAATAATAAAAAAACCCCAAAACCCAAAGAAAATCCAAAAAATATTAAAGTGCTTTTTTATCTATATGTGCCTTTTACGAACTTCACTTTAGGGTTAACAGTTGAAGTTAACACATGGTATAAGTTCCAATCAGAGAACACTTCTAAAGTAAAAGTGCATTTGAAGTAATAGAGTAAGTTTTTAACAAGTAAGATTTTAAAGAGCACATTATAAACAAGTTTTCCTTATGGTATGGTATGAAATGTTTTTACGCTCAACCAGAATCTTCTGAAAATTGCAATTGTGACGCTCACAAAATTCCACATTCTTATCACAGGTGAGTTGCTGCACTGTGAATGAGCAACAGACCTAAACAACTTTCTACTGAGGGCCTGAAAAGTTCTCAAGCAAGAAAGAAAAGATGTAAATTGATTTTTAAATTTATGCATAGAAACCGTAACAGATCTCATTATCCAAAAAAGAGAAACTCAACATCAAACTATTCTATTATTTCATTGACTTAGGTGCTTCAAAATTATTTTCGTAATTCTTTTCTTGGTGAGACAGAGCTCTGTCAGGTCATCATACTCTCCATTACAAAAAGGGACTAACTAGAATGGTATAATCTTCTTATCATCACTCAGGCAAATTGGCTCACAGTAGGCAATGATTCACTTCACCAGGAATTATTGCCTTAGCAAAGAAATCCTAAAGCTGCAGCAAGAATTGAATGCAGTATCTATGGAGTTGCATCATAAAATTAGGGCTTTTTTTTTCAGATGCTCTTGGGTGCTTATCCCTGGAACCAAGAATTTAGCATTGTAAATTCCATTCTGAAAAATATGCAATACATCTTTCCTTCTGGTACCTTGACCATTTTTCATATATGTCTGAAAGAAAAAGTATAGAAAATCAGAAGAATTAGAGAACTTTAGTTTAGGTTCTCTTTAAATTTAGGGACAGATATTGGTCAACTCCTACTCAACAGCAAATGGTCATGTCCCAAAAACTGAGACTAAGAAATGCAGATCTATGGTAAGGTTTTGATAGCACACTTCTGAGGAAAACACCATTGATATTATCGTCTGAGAGGACAGTTCAATAAAATATGACGTTTTCTAAACAATCCTACAGGTGAAGCAATCTATGTCAGAAGTCATTCCTTGCGTAAAGATTCCTTTTTGTGTATTCATTTAAGTTAAAACCAAATCTTAGCCATGGGGTTTAACAGAAACCTATTGATAGTTCTGCAGGCTGAGGAAATTATGCAAATCCTGTAGTTGCAGCAAACAAAGTCATTAGATCTTAAAATACAGTAGATTCTAGCAAGCATCATTATGGACAGGATTTTAAACGAATATTTTGAGAATTAAAGTTTCCAAATTATTCATACCATATAATTTATTCTATTACTTTATATTTTAATGTATTTTTGTAGGAGGTATATATATGTGAGTTTGCTGCACTACAGCTGAAATTTCTTGTAGGGATTATAATTTTTAAAAATGGGTTCTAAACTAAGAATTGCTGTTTACTACAAATTGTCACATTTTAAAAAAGATTACACACCAAATAAAGAGTAAGCACATATTTAAAAAGACAAATTGTGTATTTGAGCTTTTGGAGTCTAGGGGCAACAGAAGATGTTTATGGAACAAAAATCACAGCTGCCTTTAAAGGGAAGGAAGAGGAAGAGCTAAACATACAATTGCAAAAACAATGTGGAGCACTGAAAGTACAACCCAAACGCAGCCTGTCAGCTTGGGTAGAGGCTATACAGAGCTACACACTTCTAGTAGCACAGGGTTTTTTTGGAATTAATAATTTTAGAGCTGACCAACACATCAAGGAACCTTGCTCAAGATCACGCTGCTTCACCTCTAACATTATTTGCAGCTACTAAATTAAAGGAGCACATGCAATCCCTTCAAACAATGTTCTGCGCAGTATAGCTGATTGCAACAAAGTAGATGATAATGTTGCAATAATCACTCTTGGTAGAAAAAAAACAATCAACCAATATGTTGTTTTCTTAAAATATAAGGACACAGAAATTGAATAGAATACTGTTTCTACCTACACACAAAGAGACATGCATAAAATGTCAACCTTTCCTGCTGAAATACATATATTTCCCAATGAAATGTATATATTGCTATTTTAAGATGATATTTTTAATAGCGCATTGACTTTGGTTACACAGAAATGTAAGCAGATGTAAACAAGAAAAAAAAAATTGAGTTGAGTAGTATGAGTTGAGTATGAGTTGAGCATGAGTTGAATAGTGGTAACCCACAAACCACAGAAAAGTTAGTGTCTGTATTAACAGTGACTAATCTTAGATTCATCAGGTGATCATGCCAGATCATTCCAGGTTTTCACTGTCATGTCAAAGGATGTGGACTATTAATTAGACCATATTTACTGTCAGGCATATTGCCTGCACTGAATTTGCACATGTACTAAGTTATGTCTATGCTAGCTCTACAGAAAACTGAGGGTTAAAAAAGGAGGGAAAAAAAATTTTTGTAAAAGGTAAGAAGTTAATTAAAATAAATAAAAATAAAAAAAAGAAAAGAAAAGGAAAAGAAAAGAAAAAAGAAAAGAAAAGGAAAAGAAAAGAAAAAAGAAAAGAAAAGGAAAAGAAAAGAAAAAAGAAAAGAAAAGGAAAAGAAAAGAAAAAAGAAAAGAAAAGGAAAAGAAAAGAAAAAAGAAAAGAAAAGGAAAAGAAAAGAAAAAAGAAAAGAAAAGGAAAAGAAAAGAAAAAAGAAAAGAAAAGGAAAAGAAAAGAAAAAAAAAGAAAGAAAAAATGAGAAAGAAGGAAAAAGGAGAAAAAAGCAAAAAAGAAAAGATCTAGCAAATTCCTTACAGAAACTGAGAAGCTAAAAAAAAATGTGGGCTTAAAGGAAATAATCTGATATAAGCCAACATATGGCAGAAATCAGTGAAACTTCTGCCAGATAGGAAAACATATTTAAGCCGCAAGTTATCAAAGAAATGCAGATACAGCAAAATGAAACACCAGAGGAAAACAAGAGCGTGACCAAGGCAGAGAAAGTTTAGCCTGTATACACAGAAAGATAAGAGCTATGAAACAAAATAAAATGAAATGAAATTATCCTCCTCCTGCTCAGACTTGTATGTTCTGTGCCTTGAAGGTATATATCAAAAGCCCATACAGTCAAGAATGGAACCACATGTAATCACACAGAGATAATTTTATTTATTTATTTTGATTTCACATATTAAAAAAGAGGGAAAGGGAAGGAAATACTCAGGTCCCAGGTTGTAAGTTGCCTCTGGCCATTTTTGAAATATGGTATATGTTACAGTAAAGAAAATTATAAATTTGAAGCAAGGATGAAAAAACTTAGACCTTTGACAAAATGTTATGAACAATTAATTTCCCTGCCCTCTTGTTTCAAATTCACCTCTCCACCCATCTCTGCACCAAACACATTCGTGCTACTTTTGTCCTATGAAAAGGATATTAAATCCTATTTCTGGAGGTACAGAAAGTCAGCAAAGTCTCTGCAGTCCTTTAAACATGAAGTGCTTTGACTATCTTTGCAGGACAGAATATTGGTCATTCAAATAGGCATCACTCAGGCTATTTAGATTTTCCTTTCTTCTGAAAAACACCTCATGTTCTAGCTGGAGGTCAGAGAGCAATGAAAATCATAAAGTATTAACACTGAGCACTCATGGCAGGAAACTGCACTTAGCAAGTTGGCTGTTAATTTTCATTTAGTCTCAATTTTCAGATGGGCCTGAGACAATGTGCTGTGTTCTCCAGGCACTCCCGGGGTTATCCTCCACAGACATTTGCCTTATGCAGGAAGTAGTCTTCAGTTCTTGGACCAAACAATTTTGTAGAACAGAACCTTCCTCACATGTCTCCTCCTCTTGAAACTTAACAGGCAGAGCAAGTAAAATTCCAAACATTAATATAGAAAGACATAAGTTTATATGATCCACGGTTGTATTCAAGACTCTTCTTGAATGCTCATATGTGTTATCCACTATAAAAGCTGAGTTTTGTTGCTGAAATTTAGAAACAGCTGCACCTAGAATCTAGTCTCAGCTTGTACTATATTGTCCAAGATAATGGTATTCCACTTTCAAGAGATGCCACATTTCTGTCTCTCTGGCACACTTTTCACTCTTCATTCAAACTGAACAAACACAAAAGACTGCACATAATGCAAAATTTCTAAATATAAAAAGAGGTTTATTTTTCATTGTGAAGCTCAAGCTGTTCCTGGTCTCAAAATGACAAGAAAGTAAAGCAAGGAAAGTAAACTTGAGAGAAATGCACATCTCTCAAGAAATGCTAAGATATAGATCTCATTTCCAGATTTCATTGGGTTGCAATTTTGCTCAGGAATGAGTTGTAAAGTGTAGGTTATCCCTACAGCTTTGGGGAAACATTTGATGGATAATCAAACTCTAACAAACACACCTCCTTCAAGCTGATGAGTGAACTAATGTTTGCCCATTGGGAATGTTTGATAAACTGTAAATGAATACTGCTGCATGAGCCACAAACCCTCCAGAGGAAATGGGGTCTGAGAATCAGAGAAATAGAAAAGATATTAGGAGTGATGGAGAACAGGCTTAGTCTCAAAGAATGACTGATTTTAAAAGTGTGTGATTGTGAAAGTCACTATCGCCTTTAATTACTCAGTTGTTTAAGAACACAATCAAAAGTTACAAAATGGTTGATTTTTTTTCTGAAGGAAATTTACTCAATAGACAGTTTCCCAGTGCTCACAACCTTCGTGTATTCACAAACTATCTCCTTGCAAATACAACCAGTCTCTTTTGAAATCTATCACTTCCACAGTCTATTAATGTTGTTTTAAGCAATTTTCTGCATAGAGCCACATCAGTAAAAGTTTCCAGATCCAAAAGTATAAACTTTATATGGATTACTATTGCCCTGTGCAGTGTTAAATTCCTGAAGGCTAACAATTAATTAAAATATACTGGAACAATATCTAAAATACTTAAAAGAATAGTTGAATGTCACAAGGTCTATATTTTTCAAGGGATTCCCAGGACACAAGAATCATCCTTCCCTGATAAAAATAATTAATTAATGTGTTTCAAGTTTAATCTTTGCATTTTGAATATTGGTTTATGAAAACTAGATGCTTTAAATTCTGAAATAAAAACACTAACCTGCATTGTTAAAACATATGCTTGAAAGATTTTGATTATGTCAAACAATTTTATTGATAATATGCACTTCAGTGGTGAAGAATATGTTAAGACAATAATATTGTTGTGACTGTCCATAAAAAATTTATTTACCATTGAATTGCAATCTGCAACTTCAGTTCCAGAACTGAATATACAGAACACATTCTTGTTGGTGTTTCAGGAGAAGGAATTATTTTTCTATCAAATTTTATGATGTTTCTTGTTCGATATAAGACATTAATAAGATGGAAGATGCTCTTAATATATCACTCTTTTGCAAGTGGCAGCATTATCATAACTATTGCATTTTCAAGCAGACTGTGCATACATCATCAGGCAGGATGAGAGCTAGAACAAGATACTTACGTAAATTGTAGGCATTTGAAGCATGTTCTAAAGCCAAATTTTATGATGGAACCTACATTCTCTTGTTGTTGAAATGTTACTTGTGTACACACACTTTTTTGATAAATGACATATAGTAATGGCCTACTGTTTTTGAGTAGTTTCCAAATTATTGTTAACCATCATGAAATAATGTTACCCAAAACTATGGCTACAACTACAACTATAAGAACAGGAGAAAAAGTAGTCTCTAAATTTTCCAGTCCTTCTAAAGCAAAGTTTGTTCTTTTCTCTTGATCTCATTTCACTCCTGGATACCTGTTTAATTCTTTCTCAAGTAAACACTTTCTAATTTTTGTATTTATAAGTCCTAAACAGAGTAAATCACATCTTTTCTCTTTGAACTGTAGTTCTTGACTGGCTTTTCAGCTTGAAAAATATGCAAAACTGTAGCTCACACATAGGAACATGGCCCAGTAAATACAGTTGTACCAATTAATATAAAGGAAAAGAAGGGCCATCTTCATTTGTATAAACAGCTCTTTTTCAATTGCAAGTTCCGTTTTGAAATGGAATGTACAACTTTTTCATTCATCTTTGTCAAATTTGCAAAAGCATTTCACAATATGAGATAAAGGAGACAGAAATGCCACTAAGGATACCATCTCCAAATTATAATTAAATGTAAAAAGTTCTTAAATTTCTATCAAATTTGGATCAAATTTCATTCTCAAAGAAAAATCATGGTTATCTAGAAATGTTCCATGACACACCTCAGTCGGTTTTGAGACAGGTTATCCTATTTTTAATTGAAAAATCTATATAAATATTAAGTATTTATTAATATATGAGGAGATATTTGCTGATTATTTTTTTTTTATGTTGACTGCTTGTTCTTGTACAATTAAACCAGGTGGAGAAAAGCTTAAAAGTCTCTTTCTTCACAATAATTATGGTTTTGCAGCATTTCTTCAGGATTTATATCTCATGACTTATTGAGAGAGATCATACAGCAATTGTGAAAAACTAGACAAAGATTTGTGGTGATAAGGAGTCAGTGGAGAAAAGATATCAAGTCAAGAACAGAGGAATTGTGTTCACAATACCATAAGAGGAGACAAGATAGGTACGACTGTACTTACAGGTACACAGGTTTCCTATCTGATCTTCCACAACAGTGGCACCTTTGACCTATTATCTTCATGCACTCATTCTGCCCTTCACTCTTCTCCTTTACTTCTTACACTTTTGTTTCCTCTTGAAATAAAAGGTATTTGATTCTATTCCTTTAAAAAAAAAACAAAAAACAAACAAACAAAAAAAGCAAAAAAAAAAAAAAAAAAAAAAAAAAAAAAAAAAAAAAAAAACTTGAATTTTNAAAAAAACAAAAAACCTGTGACTTTGCAAGTCACTCCTACTTAAACTTAACCTCTTCTGTGGAGCTTACCAGCAATGTCATTTTTGGTAAATCTCCAAACCAGCACCTTATCATCTCTTTCAAAACCACCTGCAGTTCACGGGGGAGTTTGTTTCTGGTTAGAGAAGGTAAGGCTTTCTAAATTTGAGGGAAAAGTAATTCAGCCTTATTTCTCCCTTGACTTCCCAGTTTCTCTTTCCAAAGGGCTTATCACAAGCTCTGTCCAAGTTTAGAATAAAGAATGGAATGTTAAGAGCTTGACAAAATATCTTTCAGGCTTCTAGGATTTATGCGAGAGTCTCTCACATATCTTTGACCAGAGATCCTCACAGATATGTTATATTTATGGATCTTCAAACAAATTATATGATAGTGGAAAAGTAACAGACCAATGCTCATGAAATGCCTCAAAAGTCTGAAGTAAAATTCAGCCACTAGAATGTGTTTGAAACACAGAGAAATGCTGGGGTGTTCACTTAACTACAGTTTCAAAAATAAATTTAAATTAAAGTCCCAATAAATTAAACTTTATTTAAAGATGACTGACAGACTAGGGAAAAATAATTTTGAGTCATATTTATAACAAAGTTGTTTGTTCACAGCTGGCAAAGTCTGTCTTCTTATACATTTGTATTCTTAGAGATTAAATAATTGATCTGATAGATTTTAAATTTTTTTATGCTTTAGTTAATACGTTGAAAAAAGGAGAGGAAGGCATGAAGGAAGGCGCGGAAGGCATGGAAGGTGTGGAAGGAAGGCATGGAAAGAAGGAAGGTGCGGAAGGAAGGCACGGAAGGAAGGAAGGCACGGAAGGCGCAGAAGGTGCGGAAGGCACGGAAGGAAGGCATGGAAGGAAGGCGCAGAAGGAAGGTGCGGAAGGAAGGAAGGCGTGGAAGGAAGGAAGGCGCGGAAGGAAGGAAGGAA
>VZRN01000093.1:84616-130234 GCA_013397935.1 Dasyornis broadbenti
GGAAGGAAGGTGCGGAAGGAAGGAAGGAAGGCGCGGAAGGAAGGTGCGGAAGGAAGGAAGGAAGGCGTGGAAGGAAGGTGCGGAAGGAAGGAAGGAAACATACATGAAGTTTCCTTTACTGGCACTCCTGTTAATAGATTTTCTTAGCAAACTCTCAGTAACTATCTAATAGCCGGAGTGAGTTTTCTAGCTTAACCACCCTCATCTGGAAAACGAAACCAAATTTTCTTTCCATTTGAAGCTGGATTACACAGTTTAGTGGGGAACGAAATTCTGGTACTTAAAATACACATTTTTTCATGTAAGCACTTTGAAGTTTCTTTAAACTGAATTGAATTACTTATGCCAAGAGATATCTGAGTGGTTTAATGATTCCAGAAGTTCAGGAAACATTTTTCTTTTAATGTTGAAAGCTGTTATGGGCTCTTCTGAAAACTGAGGCACCTGAAGGTTTTAAAGCTTGTGTCCGAAACTGTGTAATCCTGAAATCCTGAGGTAACATAAACATAAATTGTTCCTAGAAAGGAATTACAAACTTAAACAGAAAAATTTATTCCAAATGAACACAGAATGGAAAACATTTAGAAGCATTTCAGCAAATCAGAATGAAAGTAATATTTTCTTCATGAGCAAATAGTAGGGATTTTTATAATTCAGTTTCTTCTAAGGTGTCTTCTCTTAAAAAAACCCAAAAACCAGAAAACCACAGAAACAAACATAAAAAGGTGCTCCTTCCATGCTGTAGTTTGTTTTATTCTCTATTGTATTATTTTAACTCCCGCTGCTAAGAAAGGTGAGCTGGCAGCTGTATTTTGACCAGGGTGCCCAAATAGATAGCTTTGACACTTTTCTGTAATGGAAAATTATTTTGGACTGGATTTTAGTGGCTGCTCCTATGAATAGATTGGTTCAGGAGATCCAGACTGAGACTAGCAAAGGTATCACACAAATGGCAAAAGGAAATTAATAGCAGACTGAGGTAAATTACTGGGTACCTAATAAATCTGAATCTTAAGATTCATCATATTTAAAAGGAGAAAGAGAAATCAAGGAAAAGGAAAGGACATGTGAGGTATATAAATCAAGAAGATTGCTGCTACTAAAACCAGTAGATTAACCTCCAGTTTCAAATATTGAAAAATTGGTAAGTATGTTGAAAATGAAAGGAAGACTGTGCAAGACAAGAGGAAATATAATTAAGTGTTTCACAGGCTCATCAGAATTATAAATTGGAGAAGAATGTAAGCCCATTAAGGAAGGAAAAGACCTTTGTAAAAAAGAATGTGTGCAGTCCTTAGAAATAGTGATGTATTTGTTTCAGTTTGAGCCAAAGAGAGAGTAACAGATATAAAGCATTGCAGCAACTGCATGATCTGGCCCTACCCCTTCTAGACAGTATTGGTTTCACTACCAGGAAAGTGTCATTGACTGTAGATAAATATCCAACTGTTGAAATCATGTTGTTAATACTATATTTCTATTAGCCTTCAAGCCTGTTACACTGAAAATTTATTTATACATGTTGCATCACACTTTCTCTGGCATTATAGTTCGACTTATGGAAAATAAATCTGTGATTCCTGTGTACTAATTTTTACTTCAGGAGATTTAAGCTCAGGTTCCAAAGGACCTTTGAATCTCAGGGAAGAAATCTTGTACACCTTACCTTGCAAATGGAAAAGTTACATTTGAAGTAAAATCCTTCTCGCAGTGCCCTTGGTTATGTGCCCTTGGTAAGTAATGATGTACAGTCTACACAAATGACTCTAACGAGTATAATATATTTATTTATGTAATTTAATAAATGTTACAAACTTATAATCCTTACCGTTGTGATAATAAGGCAAATTTGTGAACTATTTCTACATTTCAGAAGGGATGCAGTAGCAGCTCACAATTCCTTCTTTTCAGAACGCAGACTGGAGCAGAAGCCAGTGAATATTTGAAATGAACCAAAATGGTTGGCCCAGTATAAAGGAAAACACCTTTTCAAAACATGCATTTTAAGAATAAGAATTTGCTTTAAAGCCAAAGTTTTGGCTACAGCAAAATGTACTAGCATGTTCAGAGGTATCATTTCCAGTTGAAGTAAACAATGACATGAGAAATAACCTTCTAAGAGAATTGCAGAATTGGGATTAAGATCTGAATATTAAACTGAAGTCAGATGATAAGTTGATTTCAGTGGACTTGTTCTTTACAGTGAATTTTGTTTTTTTAATTTAAATGAAGTTTAATTTTTAAAAAGCCTTTCCATCACTTTAAGTAGATTGAGGTCAGTGTGTTGTAGCTCAGAATCTAGAACACAAATCACAAAAATAAACAAATGGAGTTTCAAAAAATGTAAGCAATTGCTTTAAGATCTTCATTGGATGACAGTGGGCAGAATATGATTCAAAAATCAGTATGAAAATATAAATTGTTAATATAGCGCTATTTTTAAAATAAAGTCCATCAAAAATAAAATATTGAGGTAGAATTAAAATTTCTCCAGCCTGATGAATACACAATGACTACCTGGCAAAAACATCGTGACACGTTGTTTTAATTAGAGGTCAATTCCTGATCCATATGGTCAGATCCCAGCATGATGGTTTAGTAAACAACTTAACAGTTTGACCACTGTTTTGTCTTTTGCCTTATAAAAGAATGCTGTGTAAAGGAATGGTAAAGATTTTGGTGGTTTATGCCATATCCACAACAGTAACACTGCATAATATATGCCATTTTCCAGTGTGCAAGGAAAGAGCTTTTACTATGCATATTGCCTTAGTTGTGCTGGATGATGTTAAGCATGTAAATTAAAAACTAGTGTACTATTTTCCTGTAATAGAACAGGTATCAGGAAATGGGTGAAAGGCTTAAACACTTAAACTGAATTTCTACTAACATCATGAAGCACTCACACTTCACTCCGTGGCTGATCATGACTATCAGCAGTTACAGAAATGCACCTTGTGGGCAGAGTCTTAAAATTCACAACTATTTCTTGTTTATGTTCCATTAAATAATCTGGACTATTGAATATACCTTACACTGAAAAAGTGAATAAAATTGGAGATCTAAAATAAGTAATGTCTCTACACTGCACCCATGAAATAATACAGTTGCTGCCAAGATATATTTGGGTTCTCTGTGCAGTTCACCTTGCAGTAACTAACTAGACTGTAAAACAACTCTTTCATTAAGGCTGGCCAGGAGACAGGCTTACCTCATTAGTTCATATTTGTTAACCTATTTGTCATAGCACTTCAACACTCAAACTGGACCCCCGCCATCATTCTGTTCCTCACATTTCCATTCCCAAGGTACAGATATTCCGTGTTTTTATAATTCACACTATTGGTATAGGAAAGCAGTGTCATCACTTCGGTATGTTACAATCTGTTGTGGTATACAATGTGATAATGAGGAACAGTGAATAAGAAAATTATTAACTCCTTGTTAATCATTTTACAGAGTCAGGTTGACCCAGTTTACGATTTCTCTCCAGAGACACTGAGATTTCATAAACATACGTAGCCAGTCTTGTGCTGGGAATGAGAAACTAAAACAGTAACAAGAAACCTTAACTTGAACTAACCCCAGAGAAAATTACATAATCTTGGTCTGTGTGTCACCTGCTCCATTATGTCTACATATTTTAGAAGATTAAACTGCAAAGAAACTTTACATTTTAGAATGATGTTGTATTAGTATTGAAACATGTCTGGATATCACATTTAGCAAACTATAAGTGCTTAATAAACTGTACACATTATATTATCTGTGTTGTCCCTGTTCTGCACTGTCCTCCCATTTTTCCCACAATGGATAACAGTAGCCATTGTTTCTCTTTTTCTCTAATACATTTCAGGATCTATTCATAGTTACACACAAGTATGTTAATAGTTCATTCTTCTTCTGTATCCCACTTATTATTTTGTAACAAATTTCAGGGCAATATTCACATCAGGATGGTATTTCCTGGAATTAATTGTGTATCTTCTTTTTTTCTCTGTTGCAGAACAGATTTCCCACAGTAGCAACCCTGACACTTTTACCAGCAAAATGCCTTTAGGATGGCGGTGTCTAATCACACTGTGAAGTCTCAGACTGTGCTGGCTCTAAAGAACTTATCTGGAAAATTCCAAATTCCTGAGGTGAAACTCTGTCTGAGGGTGATGACAAGTATTGTTTTGCAAGGGTTAAATTGCACCAGGTGAAACTGCAATCGATAACTTTCCAAGAATGTGTTATTTACAGATTGCGAGTTTCTGAATTATTATGTGATTATCTTAACCTTTTTATTAGCTACAGGGGCTAAACTAAGTGGGCTCAATTACCTAACATGATTACCATGTGAAAAGAACAGAACTAATTATTAATACATTAATGCATAGTAAAGGATTACATAGCATTGTAAAACATTGAAGTTGATTGCATATGAGTCTGTGCAGGTGTTTACGGTGTCATTGTGTGAGAGGAGATGTCATGTGTTCCTTGGTAACGTGAGCTGAAACATATTTTGAGGGATTATTTGTGTGGGAAAAAAAAAAAAAATTTGCATATATTTCCAGCCGCTCAAGCCTCACAACTCACTAATATCCAAAGATAATATTCATCAGAAATCAAATACTTCCTGTTTAGGAATGTGTGTCAGACCAGGGAATGTGGTACTAAGATAAATAACTGTAACAGTAAGACAAATTAGTGAGAACTTTAGAGGCTGACTGAGATCCTCTAGAACTGTTCATAAACACCTGAATAGGAGTATTGGAGGGATATCCTCTGATTTTGTAAGGATTAAAGATATCCTTATTTAGACTTTTTATGGACACAGTAGCCTGAATTTGTCTGATTTCTAAATCAGAACCTGCCACTTCTGCATCTACTATGCTTGTTTACCTAGAGTAACACTTCCCAAAAGTTTGTAAAGGAATTAATTATTAGATTCTGCATTTTCTAATTCCATATTTTGACAGAGATGGGCCAGAATTTCTTTTCTGTTGAAAGCTTTCTACACTTTTTCCTCCAACTTTGTACCCAGCAGATGAAGAAGGTTGGTAGATCACCTGATGACTTTTCATACACAGCACTTTTCTCTACAAATCTTCTGATGATTCTTCCATCTGCTGTTGCATCCTCTTTCAGATATCATCTCATTTAGTAAATGCTGTCTTTGTGTTATTGTTCTTCAAATAAAAATAATTCATTGCATGCCTGGGACACTTCTGAGTCACAGTTTATTTGGCATGGAGGAAAAGTGCATCTCCAGTTCATCTCATATCGGGTTAACCTTGTAAAGTTCCTACATATTGGATAGATTTATGCTTTTGATTTACATTTTTTTTAATATCTGTTTTGGTTCAAGGCAGTCTATTCTCATTGTGAAATTACACTCTTAAGTATGCTTCTTAATCTAGATCATTCTATCTGCAATATATTTCTTGAGATGAAGGGGAGGGTAGGCTTGAAACATAATTTTCACATAACTTATTCTGTGCAATGTGTAAAGGATTTTTTCACACCTGCCTTGTGTAAGTGTGTAATGAGTAAATTCAAGACCCTGAATTGTAGGAGAACAAACTTTAAGTAAGGAATTAGTGGGGAAGCAACCATGGCAAATGTCCTTTAGGGATAAATGAACTAAACAGAGCTGGTTGCTCTTTAAGAGCATTTGCCTTACAGCGTAAGCGCATAAGAGCTCCTGATTCACACTTGTGAGAAATCATGCCAGAATGGCAGGAGATCAGCATTGCTACACGAACATCTCCTAAAGAGCATGAAGGATGTGCACAGACACTGGAACCAGGGACATGTATCCTGGGAAGGATAGAGGGATGCTGCCTGAAAGTGCAGTGGTGGAATCAAAAAAGCTAGGACAGTGGTGGCCTTGAATTTGGCAAGGAATGTGATGAAGAGTTTCTACAAGCATACAGGTCAGAAAATAGATTAAAAAAAAATGTGCCCCCATTGTAAATAAGCAAGAAAACACATGTGGAGAAGGCTATGATACTGAACATTTTATTCTGCCTCAGTTTTCATTAACAATCATATTCCCAGGTCTCTCAAGTTCTCAAACCATAAAACAGGAAGTAGGGGAAAAATGTCCCTCCCACTGTATGAGAAGATCAGGTCTGAGACCACCTGACTCATGAGCAACTTGTTGTCCACCTGGACCCCCAGGTCCTTCTCTGCGGAGCTGGTCTCTGGCAGGACAGCCCCCAGCCTGTCCTGGAGCCTGAGGTTGTTTTTCCCGAGCTGGAAGACCCTGTGTTTGCCTTTGTAGAATTCAGAAGCTTCATCTTTGCACATCCCTCCAGCCTGTCGAGATCCTTCTGAAGGGCTGCAGAGCACTTTGTGGTATTGGCCATTCCTCCCAGTTTTGTATCGTCAGTGAATTTGCTGTGGAGGTACTCAGAAAAGTTATGTGTTAATCCAAACCACTGACAAATAAGATACACAATAAAAAACCTCCATCTTCCCACACTCCAATGAATTTGAAATTGTGCATATTAATTTTCCATCTTAAACTGTGCATCAGAGACATTTATGAAATACCCATAGAAGTGTCTAGAATCATCAGACTGTTACTCAGCCATGTAAATGGCTGATGCAACAGAAGAAATAGGCAGTTGTTATATTCATATAGATAGGAACATGGTTATTCAGCCTGTTTGACATTTTGACCCAAATGAGAAAATTGTATTTTTTTTAAATAAAATCCCTAGTGACATCCATGTAAAAATCTCAATAACAGGACAATCACTTTTAAGATATCTCCCTCAAAAAAAAAAATCCCAAAAACTCCCAACAAACAAACCCCAAAACTACAACAAACAAAAAAACCCAACAAAGTCAACCAAATATTTTCCAGGTGCTGACTCTTTTTTCAGAGCACAAGTCACTGTTTTAAAGGGTGGCTTATAATCATTCACACCTTTCAGTTCAGTTAAATAAAGCAAAAATATATTGACAAACAAATAACACAACCAAGGTAGGCATATTCACCCAGTGTTCTTTCCCATTTTGCTTAAAATCAGTACGCAATTTAACTACAATCTGAATGATTCTTACTCTGCTTCCAGAGTCTTATTCACCTGCCACTATAATAGTAGACTTTGTTTCATGAACTTTATATACTCATGTATGTACTGTGGTCCTGATTTTCCATGTTTTCTGCTGCTTTTCTTTGTTTTGGATTGGCTTATGGAATTCTTGGAAGATGGGACAAGAGAGATAGCATTATGAAAATAGAAACAGATATATAGGAACTTAAAATTATGACCTTAAAATATCACACAAAGTACTAAGATAGCAGGTGGGTATGTAAAATTAAAGTTATGTCTAAACCACAAAAGCTATTTATTGGTTCTTCACTCCAAACCAATTACTTTTGACAAAGTATTTTTCCTGTGCAAAAATATTCATCTTATATCAATGAAAAAGTAAGACAGAATTGCTGTAGGAGGGAGACAGCAACTAAACCTCGACAATGGTAAAGTAGAAACTATGAAAATGTGTGTAGTATAAGACAAGAAGAATGAGCATTCTTCTTAAGAAGAATGAACTACTCTAGCTTTTAAAAGATACATCATACATCTTGTTCAAGACCATGATTTTATAGTCTGGATTCCTTTGGGTACCAGATAATGGTCTGTTCTTTTAACTCTTTTAATCCTGAACACGAATTTTTGACTTTATTAACTTGACAGACATTAATTTCAAAATTTTTAAACGGATTAAAGTTTCTGTTTTTTCTGTTTGACACAAGAAAAACTCTGCTCAGAATTTCATGTTGCTACATTTCTTTCCTTTTCTTTTTACACGTTTATTTTATACATCAATATGTTAAAAAAAAAATAAATTCTTCATTGAGAAATTTTAGGAAAGAACAGTTCTTCTTTAAAAATCTGGGGTTTGTACTTGAATGTTAAGCTCATCTGAGAAATATTAGACTTCCAGGATGTATGAATAGTACACCTTAAGGTTTTCTTATTGTCAGGACTTTGCTTAGTATCAAATAAAGTGTGTATTACCTGTTACCTGAGTGTGTAATACGTGAGGTTTCTCATTGTTTCTATGGTAGTATGCCTCATTTACTACAGTAAAGAATTATGATACATTACAGTGGGCTATAAGTTCATAAATAATGAGAATAACCAATTCTGTATGCTCTTTGTACAATATGAGCAGCCTAAAGTGAGTACCTTTTTAACCTTTTACTCAAATGTCATTATTAAATAGGAGAAAATAGATGGTACAGATGATTTCATAAAGCAAGCTCAGACCCAACTATCTGTTTCAATTTATATTTATAATTCCAAAATTATTATGATTTGAAGCTGTTGGGGCTCAACTAGAACAAAACCATATTAAAGGTTAGTATTTGATGTGGCTACAGAAATCTAGAGCTCACATGTTTAAACCTTTGCACCTTCTGCTGCTGCATTTACCCACGTGCCGTTGGTTGGTGCTACAGAACATAGTGAAGATGCTGCAAAATCATTGTGCGTGCTGTCAAAGTGACTATGTTAAGCTAATTTTTTTACTGTGTTCTTTTGTAGCTGGACCAGATACTGATTATGGTTATATTAGCCATGTAGAAACAGTGGGCCGCTAGGATACTTTGCTTTTATAATTCTGTAGACTTAATAATCATAATGTAAATATGATCAGTAATTGAACTGACTTCACAAGTGTCAGAACAGAACAGAAACCAACGCAAAGGAATGTCTCAATTTCAAGAAATACTGCCTTAAGCACATAGCCTGTTAATCTAGACTCTGAGAACACAGACTGCAATAGAATCCTAAAAGACTATTAAAATATGAAAATATGAAGATCAATAGGATGGAGGTGAAATGTTAGTAATATTAGTAAATATGTGAACAAAAATAATACTGAGCTTAAATAAGATGTTCTTTTATTGTTTTATAGGTTATGTATAAGCACACTATCAAACACAAACTGTAATTATGTTTTCACGTGTGAGTACAGAGTTCTGCAATCTTGCTTCAGATATGCCAATAAACCTCTTCGGATGTTGTAAGGATTTTCTCCAAAACTTGAATAGTATACAGATATGTACACTTTTCAAAATGATTCAATTTTTTTTATGCAGAAGAAAAGTATTGGATTGATCACTTTGTCTTAGAAAAAAATTTAGATATTTCTAATAATACTCCTTAATGCTAACTTTCTTACGTCAGACACAGAAAATAACTGTTTCAAGAATGAAAACTTGAAAGGAAAATGCTATTCTTGAATGGAAGACAAAACCATGTCTTATAGGATCCTAAAGTCTGAAGGTGAGTAGGGCCTCAAAATCCCCCCACATCATAAATGACCAATCACAAACTGAGAAAGGTCTCAAAAAACCAGCAACTCAGAATCGTTGCCCAGTCACATACTGGGTTAGAAATGGAGAGGTGATGTAAGTTAGGTTTCAGAGGCTTAATAGGATATCTTTTCAGGAATACTAGTTTCAAGAAAGTGCATGTTAAAGCTTAGGTTGGAATGAGTGCTTGAGCTTATTGTGAATCCCTAGGGAATGTCATCTTTTCAAGGTGTAAACAAGGAAAGAGTGGTTTTAATTACCAAAAGAATGTAGGAAGAATATTAGCACCCTCGGGGTATAAACAAGGCTTAATTATTGATAGAACAGCCTCGTTAATTTACTCTAAAAAAAGGTGATTAAAAAATCTGGAACTGAGAAAGGACTTTGGTTTCTTCTCTAAGCTACAGACCACAGATATTTTCCAGCTTGGCATAAAGAAGTCATCATGTCTCATGGAATAAAAGCAGAAAAACACATTTGGTAAACTCTAGGCAATTTTAATCTCATTTCAATTAAATAAGAGTGAGATAAAAAATAAATGTCTGTCTACTGTAGAATGCCTTTGTATCCAAATACTAACATGAGTAGTGAGTTAGTGATGTCAAGTTTTGTCTTATTTCTGACCTGAGATTCAATCTAGATGCAAAAAAAAAAAAAATGTAAACAGCAAAATAAAGTCAAGGTCATCCTGATCACTGGTTAACATTACCTGAAAAATCTTACACAATTCCAGATTTTCTTCTTTGAATTAGCCTTCATCATCGTTGATTAATGTAATCACAGAACTGCAGAATACACTGAATTGGAAGAGAACCACGATGATTATTGAGTTCAAGTCCTAACCCTGCACAGTACCATGCCCCAAGAATTATATTGTATTCTTGAGAGAATTGTTCAAAGTCTTCTTGAACTCTGTCAGATTGGTGTTGTAACCACTGCCCTCGGGAACCTGCTCCAGTGTCCAAACACCCTCTTGGTGAGGAACCTTTTCCTGATACTCTACCTGAACCTACCCTGGCACAGCTTCAGGTCATTCCCTTGGGTCCTATCACTGGCAATCACAGATCAGAGATCAGTGCCTGCCCCGTCTCTTCCTTCACAAGAAAGTTGCAGACTGCAATGAGGTCTCCCCTCAGTTTCCGGCCCTCTGGTCTGAACAGACCAAGTGACCTCAGACACTCCTCATATGGCTTCCCCTCAAGGTTCTTTACAATCCTTATGGATGCTCTTTAATATCTTTATGTCTTTCTTATATTGTGATGCCCCAAACTGCCCCCAGCACTTGAGGTGAGGCTGCCCCAGTGCAGAGCAGAGTGGGACAATCCCCTCCCTTGCCTGGCTGTCGATGCTGTGCCTGATGCCCCCGAGGACACAGCTGGCCCTCCTGGCTCCAGGACACTGCTGATTCAGATCCAACTTGCCACCGGCCGGGCCCCCAGGCCTCTTTCCATGGTGCTGCTCTCCAGCNAAAGTAAAGTTCATGTATTCAGTGTGTTTTGATCCTCCAGAAAGAATTTATGAAGGTTCTTCTACTTAGAAATGGTTATTCTGAAATGTTCATGTGGAATACCCTGATCAAGTGAAAGACAAGAAATAAAAATTTATATTTTAANCCCCAGTCTGTCCACACATCCAGGGTTGCGCCATCCCAGGTGCAGAACCTGGCACTTTCTGTTGTTGAACTTCGTACAGTTGTTAACTGCCCATCTCTCTGATTTGTTGTGGTCTCTCTGCAGGGTCTCCCTGCCTTCAAGGGAGTCAAGAGTTCCTTCAGTTTTGTGCCATCTATGAATTCAGTATCCCTTCCTGTTCTGCATCCAAGTCATTAGTGAAGATGTTGAAGGGCACAGGCCCTAATGTTATACAGGGCCATTGAAATTTGAAGAGTATAACGTGATGGGTAGGATCTAAACCCCTTGAAATGACTGTAAGACAAAAAGATTTTCTAAAATAAATACAATGAATCCCAAAATTAGTTAAACAAGCATGAAAACAATGTGACCATCAATAAATCAATACTTAGGTGGAAAGAACTGAAATAATTTGAATTAAATTACATTTAGAATTTAAAAAATTCTAAGTGAACTTCAATTAGATCAAAAAGTATTGAAATAATATTTTCTACATTAAATGTACATTTTTTTTTTCTGTTATTCCATTAAGGAAAAAGTACAGATCAAAGGCATAAATTGGTGGTAAGAATATGTTCTGTATGAAGAACTTCTGAATGTTCATATAAAAGATGGTAGGAAATAAGTTTTATTTTCTCAGTATCTTTGGATTTCTCAGGCCACAAAGGAACAGCAGAAATAGTTTTGACATGAAAACAATAAATTCTACATTTGTCCAATAATTTCAAGATTTGATGGTGCTATTAACAGAGGAGAGTTTTGGCATGTGGCAATAGTTAGAATAAATAAATCTAATTTGCAGTCTGTGACTTAATTGATGGAAATGCTTTGAAAGATTTTAAGAATTAATTCTGATAGGAAAATTCTCATTATAATATTTTCTTGTCTGATTTATTTTCTCTAAGAATTCTAAACTTAAATAACCCAAACTTTTGAAGTGTTTGTGTTTGCTAATCATCAAACATTATGTTTGAACTAAATATCTCTGGCACTGAAAGATGAAAGGCAAAGCTTGACAGAAATGAGTGCAGGGTTTCCCCTCCCACCCAATGAACCCATTACTGAAGATATTTTAATGATTCATTTCTGCATGTTTTATAAAGAACCAGAGTTTTTCCTTGAGAAAGGTAACATGTTAGAGCAAAACATCCTAAAATCTAGAAACTAGTAGGATTAATATTGCTGATGATTTATTTTTCCTAACAGCTTCTATCTCCAGTGAACTAGATTCAGATGATCTCTTTGATTGAAAGACAGAAATTATGTAATAGTCTTCCTTTCAAAACGTGATGAAAATCCACCTAACAAAATTGCCCTATAGATCGTATACTTTTGTGCATATTTAAGTAATGATTTCACAACACTGGAAGAAATTAATCAGATTAGAATAGAAATGTATTAATAGGACTGTGTGAAACAAGACTGAACAATAGCTCTAAGCAACTGCATTTTCCCCTTGTTTATATGAACATTCTTTCCCCCCCCCATTATTTACAAAGAGATAAATAAAAAGCAGAAATCTGAAATGTTTCCTGAAAAGGCTTGACAGGGCTCTTCTGAGAAAGATTTTTAGGGTTTTGCTCACCCACTTAAGAAATTGATTTGTGCCTCATCAGTGTACGAGATGAAATATTTCTCATCCTTTTCAGAGCTGGATTTTCATCCATTCCTGAAAATCTTATATTTATTTTGTGTGTCTTCACCTAAGAATTCATAATATTTTATTGTTTTTCCTATATGTACACACTTTCTGGGAAGAAAAGTAAAATACTATTATATTAATTAATATTAATAATAATATTAATATTGGTTTGTATTAATATTTCTTCTTCTTCCTCTTCTTCTTCTTCTTCTTCTTCTTCTTTTCTTCTTCTTCTTAAAGTAAAGTTCATGTATTCAGTGTGTTTTGATCCTCCAGAAAGAATTTATGAAGGTTCTTCTACTTAGAAATGGTTATTCTGAAATGTTCATGTGGAATACCCTGATCAAGTGAAAGACAAGAAATAAAAATTTATATTTTAATGAAGAAGCAATACTTTAAAATACTTTAAATTTCTTCTACTTGTGTTTTCTTTCTCATTATCATAAATTTTCATTTAGGTGATCAGAGGCTAAAGTACATGCATTGCTCAGTTGCTCACTGTCTGGGTCTGGAGTAGGGGAAAACCTTCCATAGATTTAAGTAATAATTAAACCAGAATTATACAAAGAAAAGTGTGAAAATACCCTCAAGACACACGATAACATATAGTAGTCTCAATACCCTTTGTAACCGTAAAATTATGAAACACCCAACTTTCTTTAGAATGAAGAACAGTGTAATGTAGTTGTTATGAGCAGCACAATTCTTTTGCTACCCATGATTCAGTTATGTGCTCATTTCTTTAAAAAATGCAGTATTTTTAACAACAATATCTGATTTTGAGTCAACCGTCAATAATCTATTAACATAGTTTAATACACATAAGCAGCTTTTGTTTTGAATTGCTTATACTTTAAGCTTAGATCTAATAATAGGAACAGGAACAATAAGAAAAGGAAAAAACATAAATAGGCTTTTTGCTTTCTTAGAGAATCTCTATAATTGTAAAATCCAAGAAAATTCATTGCATTTCTTCCATTGCTCTTTTTTTTATGTTATGAACATTCTCATTAAGAGAATTAAGAGCAGGTAATTGCACCTCTCAAACTGTGCACTGGCATGTGGATTAGCAGCACCAAGAATTTATTGCTTGTTTACAGTACTGTTTTTTGAGTACTGCTTTGTATTTTTTACTTATGAAATTGTTTTTATTGAGGTCATTGGTGTTACTTATCCATACCAGTGACCATGGGCAAACTTCTTTCATTCAGCCTAACTGAGTAACCTTGAGGGGCATAGCACTCAAGGGAGGAATCTTCTCATACACCCTCCTAGAATAGGTATGTTTGAAATTTAGAGTGGGACTTGGCTTTTACAGTATAAAGTGATTCACAGTCAGATGTCTCCAGGCTGCCAGCATCATCTCAGCAGATTTAGGTAACTTATCAGTGCTATCACTTTTTGGTTACTTTATCAGGAGCTTTGTCTGCAGCATTGTCACCAGTGCCAGTTTCTGTCAGGAAACACTATTCTCCATATCCTCACAAAGTTTAACTTTGGATGAATCAGGCTGATGTCAGTGTTCTTTGACACCAAAAGCAGCATGAGGCCCCTTCCCCATCCACCACTGAAAGCCATGCAGTAAGGGTTCCCTGGAGTTTTGCCACCATGTATTATGTTTGCTATATATTTCAAGTAGACAAATTCTTTTTGATATAATAAATGATGAGTTTTTCTTTTAAAGATCAGGCATACCTGTAAGAAAGGCTTTCCAAAGTCAGAGGGACCTGTTGTGCTGAAGGTAAGGGAAGAGGCATAGTGATACTGTGCTTGTAGTATCTTGTTTAAGTGCCAGTGAGGCCTTTGAGGATCACTGTTATATTCAGGCTACATTAAGTTCTGTGAAAAGTTTCATGGTGGATGACCAAGCAGTCTTAGAGATCTGTACTTTGTCTCTTGATGGTACTTTTTCGCGGTAGCTCTTCAAAACAGGGAAAATGGATACCATTTCTCTTCAATGAAAGAAAACTGATTAACCGCATTCATAAATTTTGTGACATTTTCTTATTAATGTTGCAATCCAATTTCCAAACAATTAGTTACTCTGCCATTGTCGCCAGAAACTTGTGCAAACATCTTGTTATTTTGGCAGACAGAAATGAGGCTACATTTAAGATGAATGATACACTAGGACAGACAGGGGCGTCCGGGAGACAGTTTTCAACAGTCTTAACAGAAACAAGTTTGCTCATTTTACCTTCTTCCAAGTTTTCGGTATCTTGGTATCTCCCCTCGTGATTTCTTCACTTCTCTTCTAAAGAATACAGTGTTACCCACAGTGTCTTAGGTGTGATTGATGAATTTTTCTCTATGGAATTGTGTAGCTGAAGGAGAAGTATGGAACAAGTATCCTCCTGCTGGAAGACATACACAATGCCATTCCAAGCAAGCTGAGAAGCTAACCTTGATACACATCTAACACTTTTCCCTTAAAATTATGGTCAGTGTACTAATGAACTTTACAAATTATACTTTCTATTACTAAAAAAACCCCACTGTACAGGACTTCTCATGTTTTATTCAACTATTTCACTAAGTTAAAATGCAGTTCTAAGTGTACATTTATTTCTGAATTATCTGTCAACAATTTCATGGCTTTACATCAGTCTCAGTAAAGTCTTTTATCAGCCCAAGCTGTTGCTTTTCTGAGTCTTTTTGAACTCTACTTCCGTCTCTATATTGAATGGCTCCATTTTTTAATGTGTGGTAAATTCCATCAAAGCACACAAGATAATCTCTTTCAAACTTCTGATCTACGAAGTGAACAAAATCAGCCTTAGTTTTAATGCTTATACTACTATTTCAGCCAACTTTTCTGTCACAAACTGTTTAAGTGATTTTCTGTCTCTGATAGCCATCTAGTTTTCTAACTTGTTCAAGATTTTCAGCTCTTTTAGCATGTACATTATTATTGCCCACTTGTGCTGTTTTGTTTCTGAGGTAAACTTGTGGCAGGGCTACTTCACGGAAAGATGTGTGAAGAGAGAGATAGTAAAGGGAGACATCTAGGATTAGGAAGCATCAAAATTGTTAATCGTCTTTAAAGACCATTGAAAGGGATGTGGTGTAGGACAAGGAAAATGTGGAGGCTCCATAGATCTTAAGTGAGATAGCATTTTGTTTTACTCCACCCAGTAAATTCATAACGAGTTTTGTATTTTTTAAAATAAAAAAAATTAGTAAAATTCCAAAAGGAAGGTTGGAGATTAGGAATATAACTGTCTATTACAAATAAAAGAGATGAATGTTTGGAAATAGCAACGTAAAGCAAGAAAAGAAATATTAAGCCATAAGTTACACCTCACAGCTGTTCTCACTGCTGCCATCAGTTACCAGTGATAAGCTCTGGCACGCCCTGCAGCCTGAGGGTGTGAACAGCAGCACGCTTCTATGGGAGATCTGCATGGATTTCCACACCTACTCTGATGAGTGCAGAAAACATGTCTTCTGCCCGGTGGATATCACAGCTGAGCTCCTTCTGGGAGGGTGATGAACAACGGAACAGATGTTTTGGCCTGGTACAGTGATGATGGCCTTCCCTTGTGATCTGTAGTGCCATGCCCTGTTTGACTGCTCTGTCCACAGTTCTGGTCATTTGTGCTTCTAAGGCTGCTCTGTGGAGGTGTGGGGTCAGCTGCAGTCCCATGGGCAGCGCCCAGCCCTTATCAGTGTCTCTCCTGAGAGATGCCTCGTCCCAGCAGGTCTCTCTGCTGCCCTGATGTTTTCCTACCAGGCCTGCCCCGCAGCTTCTTGCCACAGTGATCAACTCATTTAATGATACTATTTTAATTTTGGTTTCCTAGCTGTTTTGAATGAAAAATTAAGTGAACCAAAGTGGTTAAAAAGAAAGGACTTGAATTCAAAGGCTGCTCTTCCTCAGTCATCTGAATTGCTCCCCACACTTGTTCCAGTAACTCGAGAGCATGCAGCTGTTTGTATGTGTCATGGTGTGGTGTGTTATCTATAGCTAAGCACAGGAAGTGCTGGTTGGAATTAAACCTGATACCATCCAGCAACGTTTTTCTTTTTTTATCTGGGAGTACATTTTAACCAATGTGGTTGCGGAGAACGGAAATAACTACTCTACTGAAGAGGTATAATAATATATTAATACTAAATAAAAGAAAAGCTTTTCCATGATCAAGGAGGTCACACTTCAGAGTTTGTAGCCTTTCTGATGTGGGAGTTCACATATGTGAGCCTTTTAGGGAGGCCCTCTATTGTGCCCTTGCTTCAGAAGCAAATGCATTATCATTAAATTATTATCATATATTATCTTTATCAGATATTCTCTTTTCCCCCCCAAAATATTATGTGACAAACTAGAATGAGTATTTGTCTTTCTGACTCTATAATAAGTTGCTATCATATCAGGATAACAACATCATCTTTGCTGAGGCTGCACAGGCAAAGAAACTCCTCAGGTGATCTTTTATTTGCTGATTCTATAAGTACATGCTTATGTCTCAGTTGCTGCACATTTATGACATTTAACGCTGTGTGAAGAGAGATCCTAAAACCTTCCCAGTTGTAAGAAATGTCTAATAGAAAATGTGGTATTTTTATCAAATGGAAAAATTTTAGATATAAAGATTTACGTGATTGTAACCTCAGTTCTTTCATTACAAGTAGTTGTGTCATGCATTATTCACTACTTTAAACAATGTTTAAAATGCCAGGAACTTTAAAGTTATCTCAAAAAAAAAAAATCAGATTATACTATGATTATTGCAAATTATTACCTACTTTACTCTGTAAGTGGTCTACAAAATCCCAGCTAACAAAGAGTTATTTGCCTTTTTTTCATGACTCACATTCTAGGCATCTCAGTAAGGAATTTATATCTTTGAAAAAATTCCAAGTAATTAGTAAGAGTGAGATTTCTCCAAGATCTCTATTTTGTATAAATGTTTTAATGATCATATGCTATCAAATAAACATTAGTGGATTTTAAATGCCAGGAATTAGATAATTCTGAGTTTTAAGAAATTACTTTTCTAAATGTATATTGAACGTGAGGTTTATATTGTTTTGGGAACAACTTTTTAATACCATCTGAAAAAAGCCACAAAAAAAGAATGTTCTTTGGTAAACAAAAACCACCAATGATTTATCTGCCACCAAATGCTGCTGATGTATTTCCAGTACCTAGGGTACATACATTTTGCATTTTGATCAGTAGATGTTTGACCAAGAATTTTGTCAGTCCCATCATTTTCAGTGTAGGAGGCAAGATAAGTTGCAAAGTCAGGTGGTTGGCAGAAAGAAATTCTAAAAATAAATGTTTCTATAGTAATATATATTCACTTATGTGACAGTAAATCAGTGGCAGTCCCTCAGCTGAGAATTACTGGTAATTGCAGCTGTACAGCTGGTAAAGCATGCCTTGAAAAGCTTGCTTTTTCTGGGGAAAGAAGATTATTACTAATCTTTGAGTTAAATAACTGAATCACTTCTGGGGTAAAATAAAACTTGGGGCAAGTGCAACCATAACCCTCACCGTCATTGATGTTGAGTAAATATTCTGCCATCACAGTTTTATTTTAAATCCCGTCTGTTCTCAAGTAGCAGCAGCTGCCAAAATATCAAGAAATATGAACAGATTTTTGATACCTTATAACTTACTCTTACAAGAAGCTTGTGTAGGAAATCGTAAGTATGATTTTCCAATTTATGCTGCTCCTCAATTTCATCATTAAATGTTTCTTGAAGAGTTAAAAAGAAAACTGTGAGCAATCTCTTTGCTCAGGAGTCAGCCAGCACATGTATTTGAATCACATTTAGGGGCCTTTGGGGACAATTCTACACTACCAACCCCTTCTTCCTTTCAGGCTATGGTTGTCTGTTGCCTGAATGATTTTTACCTTTTTCCTTTTATATATTCTCTGTATTCTTTACACATATTTGGAGCTCTGTATCTTATTACTACATTCATAGCTAGTTTTCCCAGTAGTTTTCAATGTCCTTTCCCTAGGCAGGAAGACAAAACAAATCCCAGAGCTCCAAGCCCCAGGAGGCACAAGACCCTTGCTCTATCTTGGTTCTTCCTGGAAAACAAGATTGAGAACAAGGTCTTCAAGACACATTTTCATAAACAAGTACAGCTAGTACCAGGGGTGGGGGGCTCCAGAGAAAGGGCTTGACCTGGGGGGAATTGCATCAGCACTTGTCCTCCTAATTTGTACTTTTTATCAACTATGCTAATTTCCTAAAACATAAAACTATTAACCCCTGTGGGGGTGGACTTTTGTGGATATTCTTCCATAACTGCCCCTGGAGCTCCAATAAAAGCCCACTTCTGTATTACCTCCTGTACTAAAATTATCTCCAGTTTCATTTCCAGGTTGAAAAAGATGTCAGTTAACAGGTCAGTCCATCACTGACCCTGGAACACACCATTTATGAAAATGCAGATCTTTGCACTTTTAAACTGTTCCCTGAAAACGCTTTGAGTGGTCTTTGGCTGCCTTAACATAAGAAGCCAGACATTTTCAATTGTCAGACCTCTATGTGGATATGATTATACTTTATTGTCTGTTCTGACATACAGCCATGATATTGTTAGGAATCTGAAATGGCATTCATTGTTTATGTTGAAGTATCTGAATCATACTAAGTGTATATAATTACTTGTAGAATTTTGTAAAATCACAGGGTTTGTTTTGATTTAATTGCAACTGTGTCTTAGATGTACTTGTGTGAAGGGTTTGTAATGACTCTGTAACTGAAGTGAACCCAGTCATCAAGAACAATGATGATGTCAGTTTCTTGAGAGAAATCCCTTTTTCTCCCAAACATGCCTGTTGATTTTCCATTCATTTCCTGGAATGATTCCACTCTAACAAAGAGGCTGCACTACCTGTAAATGTTGCCCATTATCTTCAACATGAGCTGCATGTGTGTAATGTAGCTCAAATATCGTTGGAGTGTGCATATGATTACCTCTGAAGGGAAGATAGGATAAACACAACTATGTTCTGTCGTTGCTTCCTTACTCTCCTCCAGCAATAGTGACAACCTCTACAACCATTCTCAAGCAGTGTCTGTAAACTGGATGATCCCATTGCAACCAAACGGATTTATAATTCCTTTCCATATTGACACTCCTTTCATACTATTGCAGAGTTGTTCTTATTAGAATTGATATTCTATCAGTCTTCCACACAGTGTAAGTAACCGTATTGATTACTTCTTACCCATATCGTGCTTGAATAACTTTGCCAAATTTTTCCTGTGAAACTCAGCTAAATTTATTAGGGTCTTTAACATGGCAGCCATTAGAATCAAGCTTCCTCGTTTTCACATTTTAAAATGTGGTCTCATATGAGCATTTAACAACTCAGACTCTAATCACTGATTCTTTGTTTTCAGTACATATTCTTCAGATGTTGGCTGTTAACAGCACCTCGTGACCAGTTTATTGAAACTGGCTAGCCAGCCTAATCTGCAAATTGCGTGGTGTTTAGTGTAATGTTTTGAGATAACTGCAGGGTGGGAAGTTCTGGGGAAGATTATTACAAAGATTTACAATATTGCTAGTGTACCTACGGTATACAAATAGACGTAGCACGGCCACAGCAGCTGTGTCGGAAAGTCAGTTCCCTTGCCATACAGGTAATGGATTTTCCATTAATCAAAATGGTCTGCTAAGTTCATCAAATGGAAAAGAAAGGAAATGTCCATGGCTTTAAAAATCCATTAACCACAAGTAAGTATTTTACCAGTTGTGCACATACAGTACTATACACGTACAATTTTTTGTTCCTTAATATGGCCTGAGTATTTTAATGATGCCTTCTTTCATTTCTCTACAGATGCAGTTAATGTTCTGTATGGCTCAACACTGGCCCTCAGTTTTGCTTGACAATGAGACCTCTGGTGAAAATGGTATCTGAACACAGGGACACAGAAAACATTGTAGTACATCTGGACTAGTAGCATATTTGATAGAAAATCTGTTCTGCTTTTTCAAAAACTCATTAGATGTTTTTAGAAATCACAGATTATACTTGGGGAAAGTGATTTGAGAAACCTGTGAGGAAATAATTATATCTCATGTCTTAAAACAAAATTATCAGAAGCTGTGGCAGAAGTTTCAACAGAAATGTGAATGCTATCCTCAGCTATGGAATTTTAAGTTTAGAAGGAGAGAGGTTTCTGGGTTGCATTCATTTTGGTACCTGCTTTGGAACTGCGACTGAAAAACAAACATGCAGTTCCACGGCTGTTTAAATTTGTTCCTGCCAAAAGGAGGAGGGAGAATCTATCTCAAAATCTTGCTAGTAGCAGGGAAGGAACAAAGACTGTGGATACCCCCTTTCTATCCACATGAAAGACATTTTTTAAATCATTCTTTTTGAAGATGATTTCTGCTTCAGAGCATAGTGAAGTGTTACATTTTCACAATCAGCAAAATACAATACATTTTTCTTTTTTTCTCTTTTTTTCATACATAATCACTGAATTGTAGGATTACTGTGAATTACTGTCCTCAAGAGCAGTCCTCCTCAGCTCACAGTGACAAGGACTCACAGCAAGCAGGGGTCAGCCAGGGCAGGCCCATCCCTGGATATCAGGAGCCTTCAGGAGGATGGGGAGGAGCCAAGACAGGGATGACAGCATGCACCATCCAGACAGTGCCCATGGGCATGCAGGGCAATGTCTGCAGACAGTGTGTGTGATCTGCCCCTTCAGGCTTTATTGACTCAGGAAGGAAGTGGCTCCAGATATGATTTAGGTAGCTTAGGTTACTTCTGAGCTCCATGCATCTGGTTGCCTGGTCCTCCAGCTGCTCACACTGGTGGTTTGCTGGATGAGTCTGTTCCTTTCCGACTGCCTGCCAACAAGCCCCAGGCATGGGAAGCCTGTGGGACCAGGATCTGGCAGCTGTGGAGAGCTATGAGTCACAGCTCTTCCTCCTGTTCCCTGTGGCTGCAATTACATCTCTTGCATCTGTGCCTGGATTGTGTAGGAGATGGTGGTTTTCCTTGGGTGCATATGCTGTGGTATACTTTTTCCCAGCCACAGGCATGCAAGAGTTCCTTTGAGTCACCGCAGTCCTTTGACACAGAAAAGGGAGACAAAGCCACTATATTTGGCTATATCTGCTATGCTATAAATAATTCTTTATTCATTTACACATTCATGATTTCTTTTCTTTTAGAATTTTTGCCCTGTTTCAACTTAATGGAATATTTTACAGATTTGAACGGAGTTGCAATTATTCAGTGTAATTCAAATAAACGCTACTGTTGTCCCTATTTGGCAGAGGGCAGTAGTGCATCTGGTAACTAGGACAGATATATTTACTAAATTACATCTGCCTAAATTAGGGGATTATATTCCAAGGTGCCTTACAGACACCAGAGAAAGAGAGAAGAAAAGGGCTTTTAAATAGACTTACACAAATAAAAGCTGTGGAACACGTGCATTATCCTTCCTTTTCGGTCAAACTGATAGTGGCTTTAATGTTTAGGTAGCTTACTGCATCTCCAGTTTTATAAAATGCTGTTTAATTTTATTTCTCTGGTTATATTCACCCACAGAGACGCTTATCTTAATCTCACTTCATATTGTGTCAAGGATACAGACACCGCTTAATGTTTTTATTCTGCAAAAGTGCTGGTCATGAGCATAAAAGAGACTTATTTGTATTGTAGTCAGTGCCTGTGCAATCAAGGCTCCCATATTTTCTGCAGCAGTTCCACTAACCTGAATTCTTTATTAAGAGTCCTGAAGTCTGTAGCACTCCAGTATTGCAGACTGGTGTTCTTTGTATCTACGAAAAAAAAAAAAAAGGTTTTGAAAATGGAGGTTGTGCCCTTGCGGTATTTAATTCAATTAAATCATGTGTTGCCCCTAGCTTTATATTTCCGTTGAATTACCTATTGATTATCTAAAGTAGCAGAATAATTTTCTATGGGGAATTTGAAGGTTAGATGGATATGGAACAAAAAGAAGAGAATTTTGCTTGGATAGGTTTCAAGGGTTGCTTGAGAATGACTTATTCCTGGTGAAAGTGGATAGCACTGAAATAATTGTGGAGTCTGGTATTTCAAAATTAACAACTTGCTGACAGGAAAGAAACAGCTAATTTGTGTACCAGAGCATCCACAGATTCATTAATCACAATTTACCTATCACCTGGTGTGCTTTTGCATTGTGACTTTTTATAAACCCCTCTTTCTAGTGGCAAAATGTTTGGTACCCAGAAAGCATGAAACGACACTGGTGTTGGCCTGGCACAGTGCTATTTTATACAATGGAAATATCTGTTGATTTATGCGGGCTCAAACACAAAGTACTGATGTATCAACAAGTGTATGTTATTAATCCATTCTTGATCCAAAGAAATCCAAAAAAACCCACCAAAAAAACTCTCCAAAAAACAATGTGTTTTCTTTCCCTGTGATTTTTTTATACCATTTTGGTTTTTCTTCACCTAGCACTTTGCCATATTTTCCTTTGTGAGTTTTGGCAATTTTCCCTGAACTTCAAAAGGTAGTAGAATTAGTATTTTCCTGTGCAGTTTGACAACTGGATGAAGTGAAAAGGGTTACTTTCAAGTTTCCCCAGAGGAAGGTCTGACCTCATTCAGCTACTAACCACTACATATCTATGCTCCAAATAAAGTTTGATGCTGAGTTAACAATTAAAGATGGTGCTGAACAGATTTTACAGAATTTTCCATTCCATCTTGTAGTAGTATTATTATTCTAAATAATAAAAAATTACTTATCTGCTGGTCTTTTTTTCCCTCTGTGTTGTTTTTGTTTGTTTGTTTATTCACTCTTTTCTTTTTCTCAAAAACGCACCAAATCAAATTTCATTTCTTTCCCTGGTTAGGAGAAAAGTTCAGTGTGGGTGCATAAATCACCCTAATTATTTTATTCAAAATGTAAGCAGGAGACATTATTATTAAAATAGATTCTCTTTATTAGCAATTGAATTGTTTAAAAGAATGTTAAGATGAAAACATTTAAAAATAATATTTAAAGAACAAAATCCTGGTTTTGAATGTCCTGTACAGCTGGATAAATGAAGTCATGCATATATATGTGTGGCTTCGCTGGAAGAGGAGAACTAACCGCATATTGGAAATTTTTGCCCTGGTCTTGGCTCATCTACAAAAACCTATTGAGAGGCTACTGAGTGGACCATCTGCAGCAGATGCTCCAGAAGGACATTCTGAGATGTGGTCCATATGTTTCTGCCAGTTTAACTATAGGCAATTGATAATAGAGGCTATCCTTTTGTCTGCATGAAAATATTTCCCTCTCTAGGACTGAATCCTTTCCTTGAGTTCTTCATGAGCTCATTATTTTGCTCATTTTTGCCTTCTCTTTTCTTCTTCCCTTGCGCCTAGTTAGTTTCTCTGTTCTCTGATTTTTGGATTGTCGTGCTCTGTGCAACTTTTCCTCTAATTGCTTCTATCAGTTGCTTAGTCATGTAGGTATAAAACTTCTGAGTTGAACTTTGGTGAAAATAAATTGGTTCCCTACCCTAGAAGAGAAAATTGCAATACTAGATAATGAACATACACTACCTACTCAGATTTGACATTTCAATTTTTAAAAAAAACTTTTTTCCTAATAGAGACAAGACTGGTCTCACAAAGACTCCTTTGGCAATGGTTACAGTCAAAATGCACATATTGATTAGTGTTCTCTGCAAAGCCCATTATCTGCGTTGAAGACCAGTTCATTTAAATGTGTCCTGCTTCTACAATAAAGAACTTGTGAAGACTGCTGAGGCTATAAAGAGTAATTTCTTAAATGCTCCTATAGGTCTGTATAAAAGTAGAAAACTTCTCACCACAAAGTTGAGCTTCCTGAGATATTTCAGGGTTTGCTAAAAGTGTTTTTGTTGTGATTTCCATATGTGGCTGTCATGGAAATCTATTCTTTGGGAAAAAGAACTTTCCTAGGAAGTAATAAGGTCATCCAATGGAATTTTTTTCCATTAGAACTTACAGGCACAGGTGAACACACACATGTATGCATACACCCATACTGAAAAGAGTCTTCTGTATCAATTTTCTTCATTTTAAGCAAGTAATTTCACGTTTGTCTGTATTTTACAGGATGTATGTAGATATCCTTATTTTTATTTAAAGGGGACTAAACCACAGTTCTCTTTACTCCAGTGATTTAAAAATAACATATTAATACTCAACAAGCAAAAAAGTCTTGTTAGGGAAATCAACTAGCTTAACATTGGTCTCACGATTATAAATTTCACGTTTGGAAATCAATAGGTCAAGTTAAGATAAACTAATTAGACAGTAGTTCCTAAATAAAATACAAATAGTCCAGAAAAGTGGTCAGGTTTTCAGCTGGGATTTTGGTATCTCTGCATGTGGAGAGGTCATTTCACCAGTGGGTGAAATGGCAACTTTGATGATAAAACCAGTAACTAACGAAAACAGCATTTAGAACATACAGGTAGATATTGAATGCATCTAAAGGGGTTTTTTACTCCATTTTTCTAATTGGATTTTATTCTACTAATTGTCTTTAAAATAATTTGAATAAAAAGTCTTGCTTCCTAGTTTTGATTGTGTCTTCGTTTTCACAGATGACAAGTAATTATGTTATTCACACAGAAAAAACTGATGCAGACTGAAGTGATGTGATGGTTTTGGAGAAATACAGTGGAACTTGGCTGAGGGCTGCCAGTTACATTTTAATTTAAATAATTTAATAAGAGATTTGAACAATTTAAAATACAGTTAAACAATAATGTCAAAATTCTTATTTTAGAAAGAATTGGCAACAATTCATATGAGAAAATACAATTAGTAAAAATGGACTGCTATATATAATGATAGCAATAAACAAATATTTAATTTGAAAAGTAGGGAAATTAAAATGAAAATTTAGAACTATTGGAGACAACAATTTGAGATGTCAGAATCAAAAGGAGGTATATCACACTAAGAACAAAGTAACGTGACATAACTACAATAGAACAAACAGAAAACATTAATCAGGATGCAACAGAAAATACTATTCCAATAAAATTTCATTTTCGTTCTTTTTTTAAATAAACAAGGATAGATATTCACATATGTTCATGATACAATTTTGTTACTACGTAAGAACTTGAGAAATTCTCAAACAGGAACAGTTAAAGTAGAACAACTTAAAATCAACAAGAACTCAGTGATTTCCACACAGTGTTTAAGGATCTGGAGAAGAAGTGCTAGAAGGAATTAAAATTAGTTTGATTAATCTCAAAAACTATTATTGTTAATGGGAATTCCACTAATGATATTTTTGTAGTGGAATCTTGAAATAATCTCAAAGTGTTCCTCTACAAATTTTTACTGCTGTTTCTTATGATTACAGGCATAAAAGGAGATAAAGTTCTACACAGAGGTAAGGAAGATATTTTGTACTGAAAAAAAAGGTAAAAGTGAAAAAAAATATATTTCCCTATGGTTGTATGTAAAGTGATGAAGTTAGCTGCTCAGTGTGACATCTGCAAAGAGATGAGAATCAGAAGAAATCTGCTTCTTAGAGAAGCAGAAAAAATCAGGGTTTTACTAACTAGCTCCAAAGGGTGCTAGGATGCAGCATGACCTCTTCTCAACGTGCTTTCTGCTGGTCTGGTGTGTGAGGCTGAGCAGCTGTCCCAAAGGTGCCTCTGTTCACACAATTACTGACACAAACGTGTGGAGAGCAGCATTTTGACCAGCACTTGGGGAAGTCCAAACACAAGAAGTTTGGTCAAGTTCCTGCTCCATTTTCTGGCAAGGCTTTTCCTACTGAAAAACATGCACACCTTTGCTGTCTTTATTCATGCACACACAGATGTGCACAGGTCCCACATCGATGCATTCCGTTTAGTAACCATGTAGAATTACCCCTTAACCCGTCCCCAGCTCAAATCCTGACTGCTGAAAGGTGTAGCTCCTCTCCTCCTTGCTGACTGATCCAGATGAAGTTCACTCACAAACCACACCTACAGCTGAGCAGACTCACATAGAAACCAGTGAGTGGTGGGGTTAATTGGAAGATAGGGTGGACTGCAGTGACACGGTAAATGGCTTGGAAAGACAAGCAGATTGCCCAGCAGCATGTTTTCTCACAAGTCAGACCTTTTTAAAACTCACTTCATCCCATTTTCCTCCCTGATTGACCTTGATTCCTCCCTTTCCTCAGTTTTGGCGCTTCCCATAAACATCCTATAACGGGTATTGTTCAGTTTCAGAGCTTCCTTATAAAACACTGGAAAAAGTCTTGCACAGTCTACAAGCCCCTGTGGGACTCACAGTAACCTCATTTCCTCTTTGTTTCCAGATACAAGGATCTGTGGGAGCATCCTTTTTACGCCTATGTTTGTGGGGTTTTTAGTGACCCCTCAGTCAGATACCTGAGAGCTCTTTTCTTTGCTGATATTTCCTTCATCTCCTGTTCCACATATCTTGTGCATCATGTTTTAGTTCATTATTTTTACAGTATCTTTTGATAAGATTTTAGGCTGAATAACTTAACAACAGACTCTGTGAAAGCAGAAATGCCTCCATTCTGCTTATCCCCACATTAAGGATTAAGAAAAAGAGCAGAAAAGAATTCCAGAATACTACAAATACCTAGAGGAATGTATGAAGGAAAACATACAGTTTTCTGAGTTTTAAAGAATGTTAAGCTTCCAGTAATCTACTGAATACCTGTTAGTTACCTATAAATAATTTTATTTGTACAATCTGGTTATATCTTTACTTTTTTATATTTGTGGAAATTATTTGTCACTTTCACAATCTCACTTTAGTGTCAGATATGAGTCAGACACTTAATTCTCCCCCTTGGAGTTGTAGACCTAATTTTATTCTTACTGAAATTTTTCAAGAATTAAATCTTTGTTTCCCAGTGTGAGATACCGTGTAGAATATTTCATGGTCTTTAAAAACAATTTTTTGATATTGTGAAGATTTCAGGATATTTTTGAGATTGAATAAGTATTTTTATTTAAGTATGTCATATCAGTCCTTTCTATTTTAATCTTCTGTGCCTTCAGAATAATCCTGATAATTCTGGAGTTTTCCTAAATATTGATATTTGTTTACTGACTCTTTTGGTGGTAGGTTTTTCACGAGCAACTGCAATAAACTCACTCCCATTTCTTTCATCATCATTTTTCCTAGAAGTTTATTCCTGGAAATCAACTTGAAAAGTGTACATCACAATCTTGCAAATTTTTAATATTTTTGAAAATTTCAGATATCCTCTTTTACCATTGTCTTTTTTTTTTTTTTTTTTTCCTCTATGTCAAGTATTTTTGCTCAGGCAAAGATATCACACTAATTTCTTAGCCCTAAAATATAGATAATTGGGAAGTGTTTACATTTAGTATTTGGTTTGGATTGCTTTTCTTAGCATTGGTTCTTCTGGTAGGTGAGTGTATCAGGTCAATGGAAATATATGTATCTTTCCACCATAAGAAGATGCAATTTATAGGAAGAAGTCCTCTTTTATTAGATACCTATTTTAAAAAGCTGTAAAGCTAGAATGTTGAAGCTCAGGTAGTACTATGGGCTTGATGGGGAAATTAATTTTGAGAGGGTTATTTGTGCTACAGATTATGCCCTACAATGGCTCTTCTGGGGCTTTATAATGAAGAATATTAACAAGTGCCATTTGTCCAAATAAAGTAAAACTATTTTTAAGAAATTGTGACTTTTCTACTTAATTTTGAACATTCTGCAGCATTGTAAACACAAACACTGACTTAAATGTAACCTTTAAACACCATCTTAATAGGATCAGCCTTATTCTTACAAGACCAACTATTGAAACTTGAGGTGCACTGTACAGCCTTTCTGTGTTTCACAACAAAATTTGATCCATGTGGCAGTAATGTACATTCCCCACAACAAGTGGAAGAATTCTCTGTTGACAGCAGAAGTACTATTGCTATGCTTTAATTGCATTCCGAAAGTTTTGGCACAAGTTTTAATGGAAGAAAAAGGATCACTAGACATATGTCGTAAAACCAGACGTTGCCTCACAATAAACGTGTATGGATTTGTCTCTTCTGCAAATTCCTCAGTTTCTTTTATTGTGGTATATTGAAAAAAGACTTTGTATTAAATTAATTTAAACAAAGGAATTAGAATATTCCAGTATAATTGATAGGAAGATTATAAATCCTCTTCACATGTCTTGATTAAAGTGCTGGGCTATGTACTACAGGACACTAGAACCATCATCTTCCTAACCATTTAGGAAAGCTATAACTTGACTGCGAATAAAGAAATAATTTTTGTCCATTTCCAATGCATTTCTGACTTAATAAGGGCAGGTGGCCACTGAGAATCCAGATTCTCAACAGACAATAGTAACTGCAACCTGAGTGCCTGGATTTAAACTACCAAAACTTGAAAAACTAGATCAAATTAAATATTTACATTCTGAATAATACAGTTCAAAATATACATACAGCTTCATGGTAGCATCTGTATGGAGGTTTTAGTTTTTATTATTTTCTGACACTTATCCTTATTACACATATCTTAATGTCATAATTTCAATGTATTTCTTTGTGATTTTAGTGCTGATTCATTTACTTCCCTCATATCTTTTTAATGTAAGTATTCTGTCTACTCTCATCTGCATTTGAGGCTTGAGCAATTATAGAAATAGATGCCCTATGCCCTTCTGATTTCCTTGTAGCAAATTTATTTAATGCATACGTGATTTTACAATAATATTGCTTATTTTCAAGAAAAAATGTATTATCTACCAGAATACTAGAGATGCATGTAGCAAAACTGCTTAATTTAGGTGAGAATCACACCATGGTTTTGTTATTGAACAGTGTTAAATAGAACTCTATTTTCTTGTACTCTGAAAAACGTTTCTTTTTTCTGGACTACTAGTAAGAAACAAATATACAATCAAACAAACAAACAAATATACAAACAAAAAGATGTAGTTTACTTACCAAATATTAGCTGAAATAAAGAGTGGTAGAGAAATATTGGGAAATATTGTGGCACATAAGATAAAAAAGATCCAATGAATCTTTGGTTTCTCACTTTTTTATTGCTTTATAAAAGATCCAATATTAAAATGTGATTCAATACTTTCAATGTGATTACATACTGATCTGGAAAATATGGACACAAAACACTGACAACAAAGAACTATTCCTTCTGTTTAATATTTTTACTCCGGTTCTCAAATGAAGAAATCATGTATCACATTAAAAAGCAGCAGCAAACTATTCTGCTCCAGTTACTCTCTGCAAGTGATCTGTCATAGAAAGCAAATATTTAAGCTAATTGTATTTATAATTATATTTGTTATCAGTTCCTGTGCATTTCTGAGTAATTTTGTTGCAAGCCCATAGAGATCATTTTTAGAAGGTAGAAGTTTATTTTCCTTACTTTGGTCATTAAAAATGATGTACTTTACACGCATGTCTCTTCAATGGAAAAGTTTATTTTCCCTCTGTAATCTACGTCTTGTAGTAAGGAGATATATCTCCACTGTCACAGAATGGGATTCAACTGTATGTAACAAGAGGTTAAGAAGGACCCAGCCCCTTTTTACTGTGCAGAATGATTTGGAAGAACAAAATGGTGCTTGCTTTCACAGGTAATGGGATCAAACTACCCTGCTACAACCATTTAAAACACGGTAGTTCACAACCTGAGGGAAGGAGACCATGGCTACTCAGAGGTCAGTTGATGCTACTTAGTTTCTCAGCAGGATGGGAAATAATCATAACAGCAAACGCAAGAGAAGCTGCTGTGGAGCTCCTGATGGCCAGGGTCTGCCTCGCCAGACCTTTCTCATCAGTGCTCCCTACCTCACCCCCCGCTCTGAGAATTACAGTATCCTGGATTTCTGCAACAAAACCCCATATGTTCTCCAGCTGATAGCAACTTGGGAATGAAAAGATTTGTATTTTTTATCAAAAGATATCTGATAGTTGGAGTTATGCAAGGGAAAGCCAGGGTGAACATTCATGTTGGCTGTTACTGGGAAAGGAAGGATTAACCAGTTGGAAACTGAAACAATGAAAACAAAAGTAGTCTTTTCACCACATAGGAAAGACAAATAATGTCACATTAATGTTAATTTTTATTCCCATAACATTTTAAATCTTTGTTGTTGGATTATTTCTTATTAATTCCTCTTATCCGTGTTTCAAGTAAGCATCTATTGTTTCTTTATAAGCATATTTTAAATACTTTTGACTTGAAAATTTTCCCTAATCATGAAAAGTTTTGTAAGACACACACATCTAAAAAGGGGAGAGACCTCAATAAGGATAAATTGTGAGAGTTGTTAATTTATGTTGGACATTACACACATTTTTACTGAAAATCCCTTGATATGATTTGACTCCATTTCCAAACATATATTTAGGAATTATTAATGCATTCCAGTTAATAATATTATTGCCCTTTTTAAGTCCAAGCCCTTGGAGGAAAAATAAAAGAACAGAAGCTAAATACAAAGATAATATTTGTAAAAGAAGGGTTATACTTCCTATACATAGGATTTATGAAATAAATGTTTGAAATTTTAAACTAAGAAAATAATCCAATTCAGTGACAATACATAGTATAGAGCAAATGTTCTCTGTAATACAAAATTTGCTATCTATTTATCTTACACTTGTGTATTTTATACTTGTGAATTTTTGGAGCTATCCAAAACTCAGCTGGATGAGGCCCAGAGCATAATGCTCTAACTTAGAAGGTATCTCCGCCTTGTACAGGGAATTGAACCTACAGAGATGACATACAAAGGACATTTACAACATAGATCTATCATTCCATCCTAATTAGAAAAGACCACATTTTATCAATATGATTTTTATTAAATGTTTGCAGTTCAGAAATATAATAGATGAGGGAGTTTAGGTGAAGTTGTATACAGGACTGAAATTTGTGTGCACTTTTAAAAAAACATTAACAATTCAGCAGGACCCCATAGGAATTAAAACAGACATTTTGAGTGTATATTATCTGAATGTAAGGGATGTGTAGAAAATGTATCAACAACAGAGGAAACACCTAAAAGTAGGCAGAATTATTTTTCCTTCATCATCCCCATTGACCTCCTTAAAAACCAACGAAACAAGCAAAGAAACAAGAAAACTTCCACAACAATTGAAAAGGTAATAAATATTTTCTAAAATAGTCTTTAATTAAGTTAAGCTGAGACATAAAGCTCCAAATTATGCAAATAGATTTATCCAATTAAAACAAAAAACAGTAAAAGAACCCAGGTAATTTTACTGTCAGATTGTTTTTCCTAGCTTTATAGCTGTAGGAAACAAAATTTTTCAAATCTTTTGAGGTTTTCCTTTTTTTGCCATTAATAATTGTATTTTTCATTAAAATATCAGTCTTCACAGAAAACAACCTTATTAAAAATCCTTTTGGCCAGTTTCTCCTGGACAGTCTCTACCATCTGCATTCTTGTACCTCTGGATCCCATTCTTAGTATAATTTGTTGGAGAGAAGAATAAAAAAAGTCTACAAGAGAACCTCAGAGACAATTTCACACATCTGTTCCTGCAGGTGATCTTTCATTCTTTTTCATTTATAATTAATGAAAAATAATGGTGCTGACACAAGTTAATTACTATGAAAAATTACAGTTTATGCTATTCATTATTTTAATGGCAAATTACTTGAGCTTTTCAAACACTGTGCCTAAGCAATTAGAAGTGTTCATAAGGAGTTCACCTGTGATTTTTTTTTTGTATGAGTTTGCACTGTTTGCACTCTATGTAGTGAAGGGAGCACACAATGTTTTTCATTAACTACTGAGGTAACACAAGAGATATTAATCACTAGTCTGGTATCCGAGGGAGGAAAACGAAGAACAAACTGAGCATATATTGATGTAGCAGAGGTCAATCAACAACACCAAAAATTATTCATTATAGTTAAAATTTTCTTAACAGATCCAGAAGAAAGATTATTAAACCATTTCATTTGAAAATGATTCAATGTAAGTAATTGGAAATACTATCTTCACCAAAAATTAATTCACTGTATCTGCACCAAAATATTAAAATACATCTTTAAAAAATAGAATGAATATCCTCCCAGTTAGCACATGACAATTAGAATAATTTTTCTTCATCTTGCTCTTATAAATACACAAATTTAAAAAGCGTTTGCAATGTTTTTCATATAATTAAAGATAATGTATATTTTAAACATGTTAAACAAGCCTAAAGTGTTCAGGAAAATAACTGTGAAAAATACTCACCCAATATCTGAGAATTAGTTTTGCTTTTACTGCATGCACATCAGAGGTATACTTTGAATAATGCATGGATTAACACAAAAATTAGCTCAAGAAGTGCTGTTAAACCTGTTTATCTTTCGTCTAATTCACTTTTAGGCAGATTAAATCCTAGTTTATTATTCATCAATCTACTGCTACGTTAACCTTATAGAAATCATACCAGTTTCAGGGCAAGGATTATCACAAATCACAGATCACAAATGGTAAAACAACACTTCAATATACATTAAACATCTGATCCCCTAAACAAAGCCAGACTGCCAGGATAAGATTTTGCAACAGAATAAAAATCACAGGAAGAATAAAAATTGCAAAGTTGTATACGAAATTAAAAAAGAAACTAAATTTCCATACTTTAAACATATTGTTGATAGCATTAACTGCCATGATTTCTATAACTATTTTACTCCTGACTGGAGTGAAATTATTGAGTATATCAAGATATACAAGAATTTAGGAAAAGACAGAAATTTCTAGCAGATCAAAAACACAGGGAAAAATAACATGACAGGAGTTTACTCATTTTTATACACTTGTTAAATTGTATTTCTTTTAGAACATAAAAATAAATGAAATTAAAACCTTTACACCATATAGGTAACATATTCCATGATTCAGAAGCTAGGATTTATCTTAATTATTTTATTTATTTATGCATTATAAATGAGACTTGGTAAGAGCCAGGTTGCCTATTATATCAACAGCAAAAGGTAAACAAAAGTGATCTTTAATTGTGAATATGTGGCATTGCTGCTAGGCATTTCCAAAGCAAATGTCTGCAAACTTCAAACAGGCTGTGCCTTTGTGATGCAGACAGACACTCACTGGGGACTACTCCAAAACCACTGAACTCATTTTCATTTAAAGCTAATAAATACATGAACTCAGGTTCTTTAAGTCTTGGAGTTTATTACCCAGACATTAACTAGCTGTTCCTCTACATCTCTGTTGCTTGCTTACATTCTATGTAAGAGATTAAACCCAGCAAGGATACTCCCCACTGCCTGCCCTCAAAAAAGAAGAAAAATATTTACTTAGATTCTCTATCTTCTGAGCTTGATTGATACCCTATCGGTCCATAATATAAAAAATACTTGAAAATCAGGAATTTGGGCCATCGCATCAATAAATAGTGTCATTTGTGTTACTGTCCTTGACGTAATTAAGCTTGTGAGGCCTATGACCTATGGAAGATGGGAGGACTCATTACTTTTTACATTTCTGGAATATTTTTAAGCAAAATTTTTAATGGATATTTTAAACTTCTGAGTGTAGGAGTAACATAATACAAGCACAAAGGATAACATATTTGTTTGAGGTTTGGTAGCATAAGGAACTTGTATGAATGGTTTCAAACAATATTTATAATGTAGGACCCACAGAGTATTATAAAGCCCAATTCACAGTTTACATGTACTATCTTCCAGTGTCTAAATTTTAAAAAGTAGTGTCTAATATTTAATTTGAAAATATATTAGAGATCCACCTATAATCTCATTGCTAAAGGCAATAATAAAGAAGATATGATAATCACCACAGTGTGCGTATTATACGCTTGTAGGTTTTAAATTATTTACCAAAGTAATTGGACAATGAAAATAAAATCTAAAAATTTGGTCAAATTGTTGACTTACAAGTGTAAATGTCAGACAATTCCACACTGCACCTAATAATTGCAAGCGAGTTAATCTCACTGGTTATACACCCAAAATAAGGAAGTCAGTGCCTTATTTATCTATACTTTAAAATGACATGAAAGATTCAAGGAGCTGAAAGTATATCCTGTTTTAGACTTGTCTTCATTATGTTTTATTCCAGATTAAGGTAGACAACAAAAAAACCAACAAACAAACCAATCAGTTTTTTCCAGTTTGGTGGCTTCTGCACATCCTGGATTTTGGCACATGTAGAATGTGTGGAAAGTATGCTGTAGCAATAAAAGCCTGCTACCAGTGAGCGCCAGAACAGGGATCTTCATACTTATAAAGAAGGTTCAGCATTTTAAACCCACAAAGTCTGAGATCAGTTGATAGTCACACAAAGTGAAAAAAATCTGAAAAAAATTCATTTTAGAATATATCTACATCTCTAAAATAGTCTCAGAACTTTTCAGTTGTTTCTCCCTAGATAGTCCAATAACAGAATCAGGCACTTTCAATAAGCAATTTGTCTCATTCTAATGTAATTTTCTAATATAGATCAAAATAGATGTGCACCAGAAGCTCATGATTTATCTCTGTAGATTTCAAAGTGAGCCCAGGGTAAATAAATCAGAGACTCAATGTAAAGGCTTGCATTGTAGATGTCAAAAGGTTGGTGAGATGAATTCCTCTTCACGGCACAAAAATCTTCAGAGCCCTGCTATAAATTGAGACAGAGACATCAGCAATCAGAAAGAAACCTGAGAGAGATTATTTATGGTTGCTAGGAAAGATTATCTATCAGCTGAAAGAATGTCTCCTGCCCTCTACCTGTCTGCAGCCTGGACAACAAAACATGAGCCATGATCACTCTCAGGCAAAGGGGAGGTTAACAGCTGGCTGAACTGTCAAGTCTTTCCCCTCCCATTAGCCTCCCCTGGAGCAGCATCTTGACTGCCTTTCAAATTCCCCCTCCACTCCTGTGAGTGAACAAGATGCAATCAAGGACTGCTTTTCCTTCCTTGTCCTGGCTAAAGTTCTCGCAAAATGATGCTTAAACTAACCTGACTCATTTTGACAGGCAAAATAGGAAGTGCTCAGATAAACAGCAGACCCAGCAGGCCAATCAGGAATTCACATGTAACAAGTCACAGGTATAGTTACATTCCTCTTACACATAGTTGGATAAAAAAAAAGCAGTGAATTCATGCTTACTGTCTTGCATAAAATTAATGGTATCCCTGGCTGAATTATATGCAGGCTGAATTTCTCTGCTGAACTGGAATCGAAATAAAATTTTGAAAACCAAACAGAAAAAAAGCCTCTCAGTTTCAGTATTGTAATTCAGAATCTGTCTGGCTGATAAATCCCTTTTAAACCTGCATTTTGATATTTTCTTCAAAAGACAAAAATGTGACATCCTAATGCCATCTAAGACAAAGACAATGATTACTTGGACCTCTGCAGCTTTTATTCAGTGCTCATTTGTTCTGTTCTGGTCTACAGTTCAGCTTAAGTTTGATGTATAATATTAATCTATTTTGTAGGAGTTGATCAATTAACTTGAGAAAACTGTGTGTAGTGTTGATCCAATCATATAACAAGCATAATTTAATACAAATCATGCATCAGACATTGATTTTTCTCAACTGCTTGGTAGAATTAGTGTCACTAAAAGACGCAGCCAAGCTGAACTAACAATATTAAGCATTTCTGCAATTTATCTCTTGCTATAATGAACAGTAAGTGATATAATGACCAGCAAGATTAATGATAAAATAAACATGCTAGTTAGATTCAATCCACAGTTCAATTCAAGGCAGTGCCTTGTAATCAATAATATGGGACTTGTAATAATAACTAGAAACGCTAATACAAAGATGGACTCATTAATGGAATTTAAAAATATATATATTTATCTAGCAGTTATTTTTCAGTTATATAAATTGAAAGTTCCAAGAATTACTGCTGCTAGAGCTAATGTCAATAACTAATCTGAAAACCACACCCAAACATAAAAATTTCAGAATATTCCAAGCATTTTTTGGAAAACAGAAAATCTTTCCAAGTGTTTTTCAAAACCAGGAAAATAGTTTATAGAAACTTAATTGAAAGTTCTTCAGGAAGCATCAACTTTTTTTTTTTTTTTTTTTTGTGTTTCATATTTTTATTAAGAAACCTGGTAATCACATGCAGCTTTCAGACTGTGCACCAGAATAAAAGGAAACAGTATAAGAGGTTCAGTATAAAGGGAAACTAAAAGAAACAGTTTATGAAAACCTTGTTAACTCCTTATCAGTGGTCAAATTTAATTTGCTACATCTCTGTTGTATTTTCTATTTGTGTGTGTGTGTTGTGTGCTGTTGTTTGGGTTTGGTGGTTTTTCTGTTTTGCTGTTCTTTCTTTTTCCAAATACTGTAAAAAATCTCATTCTCTGCTGAGAATGCTTGCCATTGGCACAGACCTTGCTCCACTCTCTAGTGTTATCTCCAGGGAAAATAAAAGTCAAGCAAATTTGTTTTGAATTTCTAGGACTGATACCCAACATATTTTCTAGCACAAGTCACAATTTTCAGAAGGAAATCAGATGTTTAGCTTACCAAGCTGTAGAGAAGATCCCTTGAGGCCACATAGAGTTATTAGAATGTCAAACTGACCATAAGTCTAGTTTATTATCATGTTATGAAGTACTGCGGATATTCTCACAATTTAAAACATGGAGCAGATTCATGGCATCAATACTCTCATTTGTGACATTGAGAGTTGCCTAAATCCAGTGTAATTTCTATGAAGCTTAATTTCAGATACCTAATGGCAATGTTGAATGTCACAAACTGAATCAACAAATGAATAATATTTTGTGTTTGGGGACAGAAAATTAAATAATTCATTCAACTAATCAGCCATATCACTTTGATATAGCCATATCTAACCCAAATAATTACACTGGTTATAATTATATATAATTATACAAATCTCATACTGGTTAAGACTTTTTCCTAGAATTTTTTTTTGAAAGTAATTTCAAAATGCTAGTAAAAAAATACAAAATGTTTTGTACACAAATAAAAAAATCTGTTGCCTTTTGAGTACTTTTTTTGTAACTGAAGTTTTAAAAGTTTGATTTCCATAAGCTTAAAGAGCTTGAATGTAGTGGCAAGATGCTGCTATTTCTGACATCCTCAACAATGGCACGATAAGCCATGAAGCAACATTGCCATGTGTTTAGTCAGATGTAGAGAAAAAGATGTATCTCCTGTATCTAGCAGATACCTGTCTAAATCGATCGTGCCAACAGGAATATACAGACAAACTTCTGTTCTTCCATGAGTTTTCTTTCACTGTAGATTTCCACGTTCAAAGAATTTATCTAACAATAATTTACAAGTATTTATTAATTTACTATTGTCTGAAGTAAAAAAAAAAAACAAAAAACCACATACATTTATATTTATAGAAGTATTTAATTTATTTTAATAAACAATCACAGATGCAGTTTAACAGTGTATCTTAAATCCCACTTTGCACTACTATTTGTGACAACGATATGAAAGATAATAACAGCCAAGTCTTGGATTCCAGTTCTACAGCCTGCACAAACTATCTAATCAAAAAATATCCACTAATATTAACTAAAATACTTTACTATTTTATTTTTCCTATGATCATAAGCCAAAAAAATAAAAAAGCCAACCAACCCAACAAAACAAACCAGGGGGAAAAAAAGGAAATAAAATTTGAAATCAACAGCTTCCTGAAAATTTTGTTAATTTTTTTTTAATTGGCCAAATATGCTTAAAGCTAACCATCTCCACTGAGCTAAGACAGGAAAGAAGCTTTCTTAGTATTCCCTCAGTCAAGTGTTGAAAATTTCAAATGTCCCAGAATACCAAAATGGATCGACTTCACCGGCATCATTCTTCAATACACATTTTAACACTTTAGTGTATTTTGATAGAGTCTCTGTTTTCTAGAACAGTTTAAAAAAATTTCCTCTTCCTGACCTCACTGAAATATCAAAATTTGACTTGTTTGTAGCAGTACGACCGAGTATAGACATTTCCAAATTTTCCTTCAGTAATAGAATAATCCTCATTATTTCTTTTTAAATGTCAAAAGCTCTTCAGTTTTTTGCCATGATAATTTTCTTCTTGACTGCAAAATGCTAATTGAAAGAGGATTGTTTGGTGTTCCATTAATGGGAAATCAAAGACTGAGAAAGACAAAGCTCTTAAAGACATAGCTCTCTGAAACCATCGAGATTTCACCCACCATACTACATCCTTGATGACACTATTATTCTTCTCAGACCTTAGCCTCAGTCCTTAAGGCTTAAAGATTCTGAGGATGCAGGTTAAAATATTGAAGGAGCTGCGTGATCTGTTTGTTAGGACTTGTGAGTGGAGACACTGGAAGCTACAGCAGGACTCAAAATAGAAATAACTCATCCAGTTGTTGGTCTATCCCAGAGGCAGATATCAAGGATAATTTTTGAGGGCTGAGTAGAAGGATAAAATTCTGGAAGATTTCCTTCCTGAAGAATGTACAGGCTTCTTAGACTGCTTTTCTATTCAGGACACCCTCTCAAAGGACTAACCAAGCCACTGAATAGGCTAAAGTTTGCCCACCAGAAATCCAAGTTCGGCTCATCCTGGTCCTTACTTCTCTGCCAGCTGGAAGTTCTATCATTTAAATTTTATGCCCAGTACAACCTCCAGTCATCACATCAGCTATAAATCCTTCTCTGTTTGCAAACAGCAGGTCCAGTGGGGCTCAATCTGTTGATTTCCTTCCACCATCTATGTCAGGAAATATCTCCCACACAGGAAGGTTCCCACCAGAAACCTCCTAGACTGTTTCCTCCTAAGCGTATTGTATTTCCAGGAAATGTTTGGTAACTTGGAGACCCTCTGAAGGGCAAGGGCTAGATTTCTACCTGCTGCTTATAGAATATTTTATCTGTCTCTTCATGCAGGTTAGATGCTTGATAACAGACTCCAACCAGGATGTCTGCATTGCTGGCTGTTCCCAGCCCTTATAAACATTTAACCCTGTTATCATCATCGTTAAGCTCAAACCAGTGAAATCACTTCCTAGTATGAAAGTAGCACCCCTCTCTCTTCTGAAGAGTTTGTAGCCATCTATTGCAGCACTCCAGTTTCCTGAGTCACCCACCAGGTTTCTGTGATTGCAATTATATCACAGCTTTTCTGCTGCACAATGGATTCCAGCTTCTCCTATTTGTTTTCCGTAGTGCTCTGCATTACTGGAGGTGCACTTCAGCTGAGCTATTGATCCCACCATCTGGGTGGAGAAGCCATAAATCCCATGTGAAAATTCTCAGTTGTTTCTGAGGTTCTAACATATCAGCAACCATTATATCTCTGATGCCGTGTATATCTACATTCCCTGGCTCCACCGAGGGGACTATGGTGCTATGCGCATTAGCAAAGGGATGTTTCGAATGTGCTCCTGTGTACCCAGCACATCATGGAACAGACTAAGGCACCTCGACAGCAGACCTCAGATTGTGATGTGCCACCCCCAGGCTTACCTTAGTGAGCCAGGTTCTAGGCTTAACCAGACTAGAATAGACCTGACGAGGCAAGACTACACCAGAACAATGCCAGCTGGAAGTGACTTACAATGATTGTCTAATCTAAGTGTCAAAATGTCAAATTCTGAGCACTTTTCAAATTTTTGTTTGTGCACTTGGGGTTTTTATGGTTGACTGGTTGAATTTTTAGGTTTAATTTTGTGTATTTGTTTTCCTTTTTGTCCCTTTTTCTTTTCCTTTTTTTTTTTTTTCCATGAAAGAAATTGCAAGGAAGAAGAAATAATAAACCTCATACTAGAAGTGTCAATAAGAACTATGTATCACAAATCATTTATCTGATAATAATTAAAGTTAATCTGAATGAAAAGGAAGAGGTATAAAAAACCACGTTGGCTAATGCTGAAGGTTCCAAATGAAATTTGAAGTTATTGAACTTTATTCTTTTATGGGAAAGAGTCCCAAAGCAAGTTTGCCATAATACACTAGAAAATTGTGCAATTCTGACAATAGATGAAATTATTTCCTAAACGTGTCTTAACCAGTGTTCACATGGCTGTCAGGAAACAATTTACTCTTTCCTAGGTGACTTCAGTTGACTTCACAGTAGGAAAATTAGCTGCAGTTGCTTTAACATAAACCAGTTTAAAACCCACATGTGATTTTTAATTTTGATTTTTCTACCCACTGATTCTGTGCAATTACTATGTATCATGTAAGTAATGTCTTTTTTGTTTGCCTTGTATTTAATTGCTACTACTTTGAGTGCGCTTTTGTTCTTTTACTGAAGGTGACTATAAAAGAGGAATTGATTATCACTGAACTTGTGTAATTTTATTAATGTATCAAAGTCTCATGCTTATTTCTTTCTAATTTGTGCTGTTTTTTCTCACATATAAAGCCAGTCAACTTCACAACCCACCTCTTAAGGCATTTGGGCTTTCATTTATAATTTGAAGTGAAGACAGCAGATTAGATGCATGGCTCTTACCTGACTGGAGTTGTCAAATACAGGTCTATTTCTTCATCTGCATAAGGTAAGGGTCTGATTATGAGAAAAAGAAGATCTTGTATGTATGAACTGCTGCTGACAGAAACCAGTTTTCTTCCTGCTGATAGAAACCGGTTGGTTTTCTTGAAGGCTTTGAGCATCTGTGGGTAATACAAAGAATTCAAATAATACTAAATTCTGTTTTTCTATAGCCTTTACGATGATCAACAGCAGATAAATCTAGATAATACATTTTTCCTGTTCTGTTCCCTCTCCTTTTCTTACTGCTTTTTTACTGTCTGATGGTCTTCTCACCACTATCTTTTTCAATCTGTCATATTTCCAAACAAGTAACTGATATTCTGATGTTCTTAGGAGGGTCTGCCCCTTTGTTGCTCACTCAGATTTGACCCTATCCATTAATACAAGCACATCTGTCTTGTATTTAGCAGCCAAAATCTGTTAATGACTTCATGAGGTCAGAAAAATTTTGGAGACAAACCTTTTTGCTGATGTTTTGTGTATGACTTAAAACATTCATGTTAATGAACATTTCTGGACAAATTACTGTTGTTTTGTTCACCAGCCCTTCATCTTTGAAATTCATAATGAATATCTTTTGATCAATATGGTGTCATTTACAGTTGTGCAAGTCTAAAAGTAGTTTCATGACAGATGATAAAGAAATGGAAAAGAAAATAATTTGTATTAGATGTTTGTTTACAATAAGGTCTCATCATACAGATAGAACAGCTTGTGAGAGAAACTGTGTGGTCAATCAGGGACAGGAAAATTACTTCAATTAAGGAAAAAAATATATGTACTATTTACTGTATATATCCCAGCATGCACTCTTAGAGTGTTTAGCTTGTCTTTAAATATTCTTGTTAGATTATATAGAATTAGTGTGTCAGATGCGTGATATGATCCATCCAATGGTCCCAAGAGAGCTGGCAGAAATGTTCACTGAGCCACTCTCCATCATTTACCAGCAGTCCTGCCTAATCAGAGCCCTCCTGTTTGACTGGATGTTAGCAAATGTGGTAAGAAGGGACTGAAGGAAGATCTGGGACCTACAGGCCTGTCATTCTGACGTGGGTGCAGGGGTAGATTATGGAGCAGATCATTGCGAATGCCATCACACAGCAAGTACAGGAAAAGCAGGGGATCAGAAGCATGGATTTGTGATAGGCAGGTCCTGCTTGACTGACACAGTCACTTACAAGTCTTCATTTTCACTAACTTTTAGTTCCTGAGGGAATTGGGGTGGTTTGCCCCAGAGAAAAGGAGGCTCAGGGGAGACATCATCTCTCTTTTCCTGAGTAACAAGTGACAGGAAAAGAGGAAATGGCTTCAAGTTGAACCCGGAGAAGTTTAGATTGGGTACAAGGAAAATTTTCTTTACCAGAAGGGTTGTCAAGCACTGGAACAGGCTGTTCAGGGAAGTGGTTGAGTCACCATTCCTGGAGGTATTTAAAAGATGTGTGGATGCGGCACTCAGGGACATGGTTTAGTTGCTGGTTAACAGTTGGACTTCAGGATCGTAGAGATCTTTCCTACTGTAAGGATTTCTATCATTCTATGATTGCAGTCTTTCTCCTAAGAATGATGCAAAAAATGTTTATCCTGTTACACAATATTGAGGCACACACATTTTTGGTAAGGATATATACGAAGATGTAGAATATGATCTAATAAAAAATGGAGCTGTAAAATAAATGAATTAACAAAAGCAAAAGTTTCTTTTCTGATTAAAAAACTTGTAATCAGAACATAAAATGAAATAGCATCACACACAGGAAAGCACTTTATTTCCTCTAGAAACTCCCTTTTTTTTTTTTTTCTTCTATTTTAATATAAATTGATCAAATTTGTCTGTTGTCCCCTTTCAACTTTATTATAACCAGATTGTTTTTTCTTTCATGTTTCCAGGAAGACTTTGTTGTACTGCTGAATTTACAAGCCCAAGAGTACAGCAGATCATGAAAGCAAATATGACAGGCCTTAGCAGTCAATGATGCCATGGTATCACTGACTCTCCCTATAGCATCACAATTCTTTTTCCTAATTATATCATTCAGTGAGTAAACAGAGAGAGAAAACTATTGCATAAGAAATTTGATGAAATTCATCTCATTACTATGTGAATTGTAAAAAGGAGAACAGGTATGGTAATATGTCTGCATGGATCACCATTAAACAGAAAAATGACAAGTCTAATCTGAGGATCAGTTGGTTACTAAATTCTGCACTAGGCAAACACAAAGAATTTAAAGAGTTAGAGAAAGGTTCTTTTAAAAAGCTGTCTGGACTGTTTTGACCAGAACATATTCCACAACTGGAACTAAGCTGATAAAGTAAAAACAGTGTGTGTGTAATTGCAGATAATTAGAATCTTTTCGATAACAAATTATGCTTTCTATTATATTATCTCTTTAATGATATTACACACTTAGAGTGAGACAAATACATTTCAATTTCCAAAAAATAATGTTTTATTAAGCTTTTCAAAATAATTTTTTCAATCAAATTTACTTTAAAATTGCACATTTTTAATGTCTTTTTTTTTATGCTGTTAGATTATTTTCTTTAAATATAATTTAATTATGCATTTTAATTTTACAAGTTATGGCGGTATTGCAGTCTTAAATACTCCAGTCTCAAGAGACACTTGATGTTCACAGAAGGAATGTTCACAGTGATTTTTTTTCTGTGCTGGAATTCTTAATTACAGGTGTTAATGCAACTTCACAGGAAGTTCATTGCATGTTTTCCAGCAATCAAATAAAAGCACAGTTTCAATCGAATATAATGGTGAACGAAACATACTTCTCTTAGAAGAAATACCTTCTTAATTCCATATCCTGGGTAGTCTCAGATTTCTCCATGATACCATTTTCACAGAAAGTATTGGAAGTGCAACCTAGGGCCTGAACTCTTGAAAAGTAGCATGAACACATATTTCCTGAGTGTAAGTGGGTGCACTCCTAGTGGAATCAAGGAACAGCAAGTCAAAGAGCATTGTTCCAGACTGCTGCCAGATGATACTGGTGGTTTGCTTAATGCGAGAAGAATTGTAACTTTTTTTTCCCTGTTGATTCAGGAAGACATCATTAATATAAAATAATGCTCATCCATCTGTTAACTGTAATGTTATGGTTTGTAGATAAGAATGTGCCTGTATTTTCCTGAGTAGGGCAGATACTAAAAAAAAAGGAAAAAAAATCGAGATTACTGTGATAAGATACAGCTTCTTTCTCCCTAAATAGACTAAATTTTAGTCTTTCTCGTATGCATCATGTTATTGTGTTTCTCTCCTCTTTAGAGTGATATTTGAGGAACAATTAAAAGACTTTGAATTTGAAGCTTTGCAGGTTTTGAGCCATTTCTGTTATACCCATTAAAAACAGTTTTATATATAAATGTGTATATACAAACACTTCTTTATTATATAACTGTATAATATATTTAAATTGCACAGGTATATATAAACGACCAATGATCAGTGGCATTCCAGATAGTATTTTAGTAACTCTGGTATTATTTTAGTTACCACTTATCATTATTTTCAAATTCTGTATAATTATGAGACTTCAGAGTCAACTACTGAAAAATCAGTAAACAAATTTCTGTTACATATACAATCTTAATCTTATAATAAAGAAGTTAAAAGTATGTTTTGATGTCTGGTCATATCCATTTTTTCATATTGTTTCTGTGTCAATCAGAATCAAAACAAATATAAAAGAAGACAGAGCTAAAGCTACTGACAAGTGTAAATTTTTCACTCTAAATTTTGCTGGACTTTGGAAGCAAGTACCTGAATTGTGATTTTCTTTTTTTGCCTTGGGATGCCTCAGCCTTCCCCAAAACATTAATCTGTTTTCTTCAGTCCTGGATTTGAATTGAAGATGACTGATATTACTGTGGTGTGATGGGACTGCAGCAACAGATCAAAATTATATATGTGCATTTTCCTCTGAAGAGGCCAAAAGCAGATGTAATAAAGTAATAAATTATGTTTTAAATAAGGTTACACTGCTTTGTGTTATGAAATAACTAACTACTAAATATAAAATAAAAACCTTGTGACAATTCTACCCTACAGTGCTCACATTGTATCTTGGATATTGCTCCTGATGGAGTTACAATAAAAAGAAAATAGGAAAAGGAAGAGGAAAAGAAATAGGAAAAGGGAAAGGAAAAAATGAGTCTAGTGATTCTCTTGGGAGGGCCCCTAAGTTAGATACACACACACAAAAAAAAAAATTATGTTTCTCTTCCTAGCAAATTTCAGTTCCAAAAAGCTGCTGATAGAGTTAGTCTTTGTGTTGTGCTCACAACAACGATGACAAATCCCTTTTTTCTGATGGACACTATCATCGTGAAATGTCTTTTTTTGAAAATCATATTCTGAATATACAAGATGGCTAGGATTCTACCACATAATAAATTTCAAACAGGGTGAGGATCTAGCTCAATTTCAAGCAACTTTGCATAAAAACAAAATAATATAAAAAGTAAAAAAAAAAAAAAAAAAAAAAAAAAAAGAGCGT
>VZRN01000093.1:130246-143965 GCA_013397935.1 Dasyornis broadbenti
AAACAAAAAAAAAAAAAAAGTAAAAAAAAAAAAAAAAAAAAAAAAATCAGCGGCTTGCACTTCCTTGTAGATTTTTTTGGAGGTCTATATTTCCCCAAAGCCAGCAGTAGTCTTATGGCCTTCAAAAAATCTGATTGCAAATAAGACTGTTTGCATGGGAATTGTAAAAATCTAAAAATCTCATCTGAAAAGGGCAGACTACTGTTGCACTCAAGTATAGTAATTTTAATGAAAATTCTGTTTATGAAAGAAATCTTGTCTGACTAGACTAAACTGATACCAACAGACTTCATCAAAATGGAGTGTTATTCTTTAACAACAATTATTCTAGGTTTTCATCTCACACATAAAACTTATCCTTTTTATACATATATAAACTGTGGTTATACATAAAATAATACTTAAACTGACAATTAGTTATATCTCTGTTGAAAGATTATGAGGAAAAAAGAGGCAATTGCTTTCATTCATCAGGTTTCTTTCCTTTTGGTCTATACATTGCTCCTAAGGTTGTGCATTTCCCTGTTACATAAAGAATTGTGTTTTGAATACTAATACTAATGGTACTGTCATTATGATACTAACTCAGTAGAGTCACTTTAACCCAAAGAAGAGGCAGTCTCTCTATGAAAAACACATGTTCCAATTATCGTATTGGTGTTTTTATACTATTCTGGATTTTCAAACAGAAATTAGAACTATCATTGAAGGAAATGTTAGACATTGACAAATAATTGATTGTCCTTTCTTTGTTAAATTTTCTTAGGTAAAAGAATTGGATCTGGTAAATGTAGGACGGCATTGATCAATAGATGCATGATGGTGGTGTAAAGGATGGTCAGACCATGGGTTAATACCCAAACTCTTATAGAACAAGTAACTAGAGCAAGGGGTTCAGTAGTGAAGTTCCGTTTTCACTGAAGAGAATAAAGTGTTCCTGAATGAAAAGGAGATATATTTTTTTAATATTCCAACTTTTAAAGAGTATTCTTTATTTATATAAGCTCTTCAAGGAAATTTTAATAATATGGACCACATCTGGGCTGCTAAATTTCATGTATTATTTGTCAATAAATTTTAGACACATATTTTCACCCCGGAGAGGATTTTAGCAAATATTATACAAATTAAACAAACTCAAGCAGTATAGCTCACTACAGGAGAGTAAATTTTATTTCTACAGAAAGGTTTAAGACACATTTGTCACTGTATTTAGGTTTAAAGATGTAGAATCTGCTCTTAGTTAAGTAAAACTCTTTTACTAAGCTATTCCTAAATATTGCTGTGCAGTATTCATAGATGCAGTGTTTATTTTCTGCAGTCTAGATCTACAAATAAGGACCGAACTATAATTCAAATATAACTCAAAGTATCAGAGCTGCTCAATAAATTTCTTTAATTTATAGTTTTTATTTTAAACTAAAACAATAAAAATTAATGAACATCCAAAAATAAATACTGTTTCTAACTGAAAGACAAATTTTTAATGCTGAATACATCAAAACAGAAAAAAATTATGATGCTTTTAGTTAAATTGCGAGGTCTTTCGGAATCGTCTGGAATAAGGTAAATGTCAGTCTTGATTAAATTGCTTTTTTGGAAACCCATATTATTCCAAAATTATAGTATGTCTAATTAGAAACATTTATTTCAGTTATATCCCATTTGAAAATGAAATTCATATTTCAGTAAACTTCAAAAAGTGGCACACCGATCACAGTTATAATTATGCAGAAATGAAACATGATTGAAATAAAATTCTTTAATTACCAGTCTCAACATAATTATGTTGGTAGACCACTCAGTAGGGGAAAAAATTAAACGAAAGATGGAGCACCCTTTGTGTTCTCTTTAGTCTGATGTTTTTGTTTAAGTGTATATTGTGTAGGCAAGTGTCTCCCATTCCAGCCACCACCACAGATGGGATGCATCACTCAAATTTGGAGTTTGAAGAGAATTTTAAATTCTATGTTTCACAGAAACAGTTTTAATACATTAGCCCAGTTAACAAATTGCTGAAAAGGAAATCAGCAGCATTATGATATGCACAGTGACGAAACACTAAAGAGGATATTGAGGAGAAACACATCCAGAAGGAATGAAACGTACAGAATCATGTGATGGGTTTTACGCCTGGTTACAAAATCAGAAGGATTATTTATTAACCCAGTTCTCATTGTTAGAGCTAGTGGACTGCACATGAAACACCAGCTAGTGATGTAAAATATACAAGTAACTTTTTTTGTGACCTCACTGACACTCTTTTCACTCTTGTAACATGAAACTTGAAGTTATAGTCAATAATTTCAGCAAATACTCCCTATACCTGTAGGTTTTGTCTTTTTGAAAGACAATGCTTTATTTAGGGTTTCAGTAGGAGTGGAATCTCAAAACCGCAGGAGTGTAAGTATCTATTCAGTAACTGACTGTAAAGCAAACATGCTTAAGAGTATTGCTAAATTGCACACAGACATCAAGTCCTCACGGCAGAGATAAATGGCTACAGTATTAAAACAAACCTGACTGATGTATAGGCAGTGTGAGGAACAATTTGTCAGTGTTGTGTGAAACATAATGTAAATCCTAGAAGTTTGACCACTAACATTCTTAAAGCAAATACATTAGTATTTACATATTTTTCAGATAAAGAATCAATCATGAATAAAAAATAGTAATAACAACTTGAAATAATTATAATTTTATTAATACAGTTAACTTTTGGGTTATAGCTCTTTCACTTAAACTAATGACTTTGCTGTTTCTTTTTTTTTTTTTTTTTTTGGTGTTTTTTTGGNTTTGGCAGTTTCTTGGTTCAGTTTACAAATTTGATTAATTTACTAAAGTTTCTTTTAATTAACACATTAGATGCAGAATGGGGAAGAATATTTCCTGTGTATTGGTCATTTTTCTTATACTGTTTTGCTTCTGAAAATGGCTCTTTTGGTATTCTACTTGATTTTGCAAACCTGTCACGTTAACTTCTTATCGCTCATTTATGTGTTCTTTTTAAAGAGCTCTGATGTTTCACACCAAAGAGGAAGCTGAAATTCTCACCAAGTGACAGCAAATCTGAAACGTGAAATCTCATTGATTGGCAGCCTGGCCCAAACTTACTATAACCCTGCTGAAAGAAGGTGCTTTTTAATTGTTTAAAATTTTCCTCGAAGAGTAGATGACATGCTTAAAGAATCCTGCCAAGTATCAAGAAGTCAAGAAAAACACCAAGGTAAATGTATTCCACTATCTTGTATTCATTAAATATTTAATTTTTGGCTCCCAACAGTTCCAGACAGCAAGGTTTCTGATGGCTTCTGGTCATTAAGAGAGATCCTGCTTGCATATTTCCTCATTCAAAATATTTCACTTTCTACCAAAGACTTTGAAGTAGGTTTTACTACCCACAACTTATTCAATATACTATGGGGTATTTCTAATTTTTTTTTTTTTAATTGTGAAACATTTTCTGGAGATACCCTGATGTGATGTGGCATGGAATGAAAGGGAGGCCAGAAGTCAATTATCAGATTACTTCTACCCATTAAATGTTCCTTTTGGGATTTCAAAACAGCATACTGCAGAGCTCTGGGGAACTATTTAGAGATTTTCAGGGCTCCAAACTGATTTTTTTTAACTGACTCTACTGTTACTTTCCATATGGATGACAATTTTTTCTTATCAGAATATATTTCAGTCTAATGAGGTTTTAACATATAGAAAAACAGACCTTAACTATCTGAAGAATACCTTAACTTTTTCTTTGTTGATAATACATGTCCAGTCTAGAGCAATATCAGCATATTATTAAAAATAAATATCATTCAAAACATTTACCAAAGTTAGTAAACCCATTTATACAATTAGTTGGCTGTGCCTTCTTTTTTTTCCCTTTCCTTTTTCCTTTTTATTTATTTTTCTCTAATTATTTTGTTGCAATGCATGCAGGAATCATAGAATATCACAGAATCACAGCACATGCTGAGTTGGAAGGGAGCCACAAAGATCATTAAGCCCAAGACGTGGCCCTGCACAGGATGCCCCAAGAATCACACCATGCACCTGAGCGCATTGTTCAAATGCGTCTTGAACTCTCTTGGGCTGGTGCTGTGACCACTGCCCTGGAGAGCCTCTTGCAGTGCCCAGCCCCCCTCTGAGTGAAGGAGCTTTTCTTGTTATCCAACCTAAACATCCTCTGACACAACTTCATGCCATTTACTCGAGTCCTGTGACCAGTCACCACAAAGAAGAGATCAGTGTCTGCCCCTTCTGTTCCCCTCACAAGGAAGTTGCAGACTGCAATGGAGTCTCCCCTCAGTCTCCTCCAGGCTGAACAGACCAAATGACCTCAGCCACTCATCATATGGCTTCCCCTTAAGGCTTTTCATCCTTGCGGCCCTTCTTGGACCCTCTTTAATAGCTTAGTATTTTTTATGTTGCGGTGCCCAAAGCTACCCCAGCATTTGAGGTGAGGCCACACCAGTGCAGGGCAGAGCAGGACAATCGCCTCCTCTGACAGGAACTGCAGTCCTAAAGGACATTAAAAGAGAATGCAGATTACAGACAAAATGTACGTTGGAATAATTTGTTTCAAATTCACTGACCTTTTTTTAAAGAACATGCATATTTGTTGAATTGTCAGCCAGTCTCAGAAATTATAATTGGACAAAAAGTCTTTTCTCATGCTTTCGGCTGCATGCCCTGCTTGTATTCAGTTCTTGCCATATTTTACAGGTTTTAAAATAGCTATTTTTCTTAGAAAAATGAGTGAATTTGAGTGGAATACAAAATGATTCTTGGGTTTTGGAAGTAAAAAGCAAGCAAAGAATTTGCTATTTTTGTTTTAAAGTGAATGGGTTGAACCCCTGCAATCACAGGCTGTTATACGTTCTGCATGGGCCAGAGTTGTTTTAATTCTTCTTAGAGATGATTTACCCACTGAAACTCAGGCAGCAGAAAACAAAGGCATAAGTACACTGACAAGTTTCACAGCCTGCTAGGGTTTAAAATAAATTAAAAGTTCTTTGGAAATTTGGCATTTGGAATCTTATGGTGAGAAGTTAATTAGAACCATAACAATTTAATCTTAGATATGTAGAACCTAAGAAAAAATTACAGATAAGGAATTGATCTTTCTTTCCTCTATGCCCCTTCAGACTTGCACTAGCTTTAAAAGCTGTGGAAGAGCACATAGAAAATTCAAAGAGCAAAATATTCGAACAACCATGTCTCACTTGAAAAAAAGTTAAATACTATTAAAATCATCACTACAAACCCAAAATTTGCATAACATTCACATTACTTCATCAGTGAAACCAAGCATAAAGCTTTAACAGTTAAAATTCTGGGCACTTTCTGTAAAGACTAGGCATTAAACTTGTGCTGTGGGTTTGATCTTGCAATAGTCAGGCAGTGTCTCCTGCACAGCAGAAAATCAAAATGCCATTTTTTCAAATGTGCATGTCCTACACTGAATTTAATAAAATTGGTCATTAATTAAAAGGTGAAATGTATGCTTGCAAACCAGATCAAAACAGCAGTGTCTGTTGAAGTATGTAGGCAATGGTAATGGAACATGTTAGTATAAAGCATCAGCATTACTTTGGGATATCACATGACTAATTTCTTCCCATCTACAGCATGTGATAATGCAGCTATTGATTTGAGCTTCTTATTGCCCTCCATTTAATCTTTTCATGTTCTTCATTGTCTAAGACTCTAAGGAGAAATGATAATATAAAAATTACAGCATTTGGCACTAACATTTTTCTTTTTCATTGGTTTGTGTTCAGTATCATGCAAGAAAATTATGTTAGTTTAAAAGAGATTTTTAAAAAATTATTTTCTGGTTACATACTTTGTTTCCACTTTAATATCAAATGTTACTTTTATCAATAGTCGACAGTAAAATATGTCTACATAAGGAGGTAGGAGAAAGTGAAATGCCATATTGTTTTTCCTTGTGGTTTTTAAATCACCTAAAAATAAACCCTCTGTACTGCAACCTTACTTAGAACAGAACCTTGAACATTAGAGGCAAAAAGAAAATTACTTTCTGTCAAGGATGGCAGTTTATTTCCAGACTGACTTGGTCAAAACCTACATAATTTGCTCTTCCTGTTAGTCTAGCTTTCAAATAAAATATTGTTCTGTTCCATTGTAATTTTTAGAAGTCCATATTTGTGTGAGAAAAGGAAATAATTCTTTCTATATTTGGAACAAAATAAATATTTATTTTCTTGCTTTATGCATCATATTAAAGTGATAATGTCTACTGGGGCTGAGAATTTAAATCAAAACTCCCACAGAATTAGTTCAATTTATCACATCTCTGTTTGTCACCACCATGTAGATGAGATGTATATACACATGAATTATGCATACCAAATTACAAACCCTGTGTTTTTGCAGAGAAATGAAAGAAAAAATTGTTCCCCTAAGGAAAATCTTTGTATAAATTACGTTGATTGTTTCATCAACACAAAGGCAAACTATTTATAAGAAACAATGTTTCTATTTTTTCTCTTGGTAAACTTTCCCCAGACTGATTTGTAATAATATATTCAATATGAACTCTATATGGATACATTTGAAATAATTAAACTGTGCTGTTTCAGTAATTTTCTGCATTATTTGATAATAAGTGATTGATTACCTAAATCACATAATATTCCCCTAATTTAGTCAATGAAGTTATTATCTTGAGTTATTACATGTCTCTTGAGTCCCCCTCAAAATTCAGGCATGTTGCCACAATTTTGTGATACAATGGAGAGATTTTCTCTTTAATGAAGTCTAGAAGATACATTTTCCTCACAAATGCTTCCATTTCCAAGCCTCAGAAAATCCCATGCAAAACAGCCCAGGCAGTAAGATGCAATTCTTTTTACTACATTTGTATCTGGGGTCATGTGTGATGGATTGGTCATCATGCCAAAGGTACCCAAAGCTATTTTGCAGAGTAAATGTTGCAAAAAGTATTAAATGCTTTCAGGTTTCCTCACATTGAAATCATAGTCAAAACCAGTCTAATAGCAAATAAAGATATTTATGTACTAAAGAAAAAACAAATGCATCTGAAGAGTTTGTAGGAGTGACTAGATTGAAAAGAAAAGAAAATATTGTAGCAATGCCCTTAAATCAGTATTAAAGGACAGGCACAAGATTTCTCTTCCTCCATAAAATTCTGTAACCATTCTGAATGGTTTCTCTATCGAAACCATTCTAAACTCCAGTCTCTAGTTATCACTGAAGGCTTTATTGCGTGACACTAAATTTAAGTACAGACCTAACTTTAGGGTTCATTCAAATTCAAGCCTTTCCTCTGCTCCTTGTGTGTTAATATTCCTTCATCTGTTTCTTGTGAAGTCAAGATAGAAAGAATAGCTTACATCTTCTTCTCCCAACAGCAAGTCATCAGTGGTCTTCACCTACCACTGGAATCAGTTACTGACTCTCTTTATGTTTCCTTAGTGTTTAATAATTAACTGCTCAACCCCTCACAAGGCCTGATGCCTTTTTTTTTTTTCCCATTAATCTACAAAACAAATAATATTGCTATTAACAGAATTTAAAAGTTCATGATCAGGAAGAGCAGATAGCATTAATGAAACCATAGTACATTTTTGTTCCTAGCTTTGTGAAAAATTTAGACCTGGTGTAACCACTAATCCTATTACTTAGATTTTTACACACTGAAGTCTATAGAAACAAACATGTCGTCATGACCTTTGATTCTTTTTTTATCTTAGTAATTCAGTATTGACTATAATCATGCAACCTTCCAAATACAAAATAACAGGTATGTTAATTTCTGAGATACATGGAAACAACTCTTCTTTTGTTAAATTTCATCTCACTGATACAGTCATTACAAAAAACCTATAAAAATGCCTTGAGAGCAAGTCAAAACCAATCATGAAGTGTGGTTGGTTTTGACTTGCTTCTAAAAGAAGATATGTTAAGAAACATAACCCAGAGACTTTCTACGCTTTCGGTTATGTTCAGATTGGCCTCCTGTATCTGAATTCTTGACAGAACACTCAGAAAAACAGCTAGTTATTTAATTTGCCATATGTTCTATCTGGTTTGCAAGACATGAATGAAAATTTCTACTACATTATTGATCAAATGTAACCAATTTTGGTAAAAAAGTATTGAATAAGAATAAAAAAAACCCACATGCCTTCCCATGAAAGTCATAATTGTAGCTAACCAAGCGAAAGACTTCAGAATTGTGAGTATGTAATCAATTCCAAGTGGCCAACCAAGTCACTTATAAACTGTAAATAATGTGACCTCGAGAAATAATTCAGATGATCTTGTCAATGTTACTCAAGAAAATATTCATGAATCAATTTTTTTTTGCATTATTTGACCCTGTAGCTGAGGATGACATTTATAAAAGAACATTACAGCATTTGTGTCTTAGAAAGTACAACTCTCTTTGTGTTGTACCTCACTGAATCTTTAAGAAAGAAATACTTTAAAAAGTTCCTATTTTCATTTTGTTCTAATTCTTATCATTAATGAAGCAGCTGAGGGGTTTTATTCAAACCTTAAAACAAGGTCATAGTTTTTGGGTTACAGCAAATGTCAGTAGGAGGAATTCACATATGAGCTAACCTGGGATTAATATTAATAAATGTGCTCATTGCATTCAAAAATCCTTGCAATGAAAGGTCACTGTTAGCTCTGAGTTCCAAAATTAGAACTGTCTTTTAAAGACTATCAAAACCAATATTAAAAAATCTGAACTGCATTCAAGAACCTTACCTGTGTGACTTTTGCACTAAAGCAGGATGGAAAGATGTAATAAGTAAAATGGAATAAAATGGAGTAAAATGGAATAATGACTTTTGCCTTGTAACAGACAAAGAAGCCCATAGATAAAAAGATCATTCTCCTGATCAATAGTTTTAATTGAAGGATAAATCTGCTGAATAAATACTACCAAGAATAATTTTCATTCATCTTCCCTCTCCTGGTCATCTACTAAGCAAAGAAGTATACGATTTTTGTAATCTATATTTCCTTGGCAGTTAAAATATCTTCTAGCATCTAGACACCACATTTAGAGAAGGAAAAATTTAATTACATTGTTCAATAATGAGAAACATTAAAGCAGCAGGTGTACTTGTTTTTACAGAAGCTGGTCAGATTCTGTTGGTAACTGAACTCCTTGTAAAACAGCCTTTTGGTAGCACTGTTAAATAAGGATACTGTTCATGGGGATGATCATTTATCTGCAGTATTTTGTTTTGATATCAGCTATCTCATGTCTGTTTTCTCATAAGTGGCAGTTAGCGGCCATTGTGAATTGATAAATCGTAAGTCTATAGTGAATGAATTAAAGTTATAACATGTTACTTATGTTCATGTTTCAGGGTAGGCTGGGGTTTTTTGCTTTTTTTTTATTTTTTTTTCTGTGTGTATGAGTGTTTCACTGTACAGGTCAATAGTGAATATAAATTCCATTCAAATAATATAACACCAATAATAAAATGACAGGAAAGGAGAGAATTTTGTCCCTTTTTGGTTCTAAAGACTGCAATTGAAAGTCAGGTTCGAGAGAAGACATCTCCACAATACCAAACCAAGCCAAGCTAGACAAAACCATGTCAAATGAACAAACACAACCTCAAAGCAAAGATCTAAAGGCAAAGATAAAAGCCCCATATTTCTACATTTCACTTAGTGGCAAGGAATTAGAGAACAAAATGATTTTATCTCAAGAGAGGGTTTTATTATGAAAGCGAAGTAGAAAACACACTGATCTGAGAAGTTCCTCCTAAAAATTTGGCATGACAAAACCTCTTACTAATGGGTGAGTCAGGTGAGTTATAGTTTCACAGATATTTAGTAACCTGTAACAAAAATTTGAACACGACTGAAATCCAGGATATCACTTGGTATAAAAATTGTCTCAATAAGTCATGAAAAGACCTTTTTATTTATAAAAGAGAAATTAGCAGTGTAAAGTATGTTCATTACTTAATTTAACCACTTAGAAATATTTCATTGTTCTCTAGTTTTGCTTCTGTAAGTAAATAATAATATTTACATTCTTCTCTTCATCTTACACAAAAGTGATCCATAATTTAAGAGGCCTTAGAGTATCCTATCTGTCAGTATTGCTTGCCAGGAGGAGGAGGAGGAGGAAGACAAAAATGAGGAGGAGGAGAAGGTAAAGAGAGAAGAAAAGAAGAAGAAGAAGGAGAAAGAGAAGGAGGAGAAGAAACACAGAAGACAAGTAACAAGAAAGATATGTTAATCTCTTATCTCCTCCTTTCTTCTCTTGGCAGAGTCCAGTTTCCTTGTCATCATGCTGGTTTATTATCAAAAGCAAAAGCTTCCTTTCTGCAGGGTTGTAGATGATTAATTGTGTAGATGATTACCTGCAAGACATGGAATCTCTTTCCTAATAAGTTCTCCTTAGCTTCTGGAAGACGTAGAACGAACACCTCCTTTTATTTTTACCCACCTTACTGTCTGAATAGATCACTGCAGAACAATGTAGAGATGAGAAACAGCAGTTAAAGGTTAGAGATGTGTTAATGACAGAGGGTCCAATAAGAGACAAAATATAATTGTCATCTGTCGTGGGGATTCAGGTTAGGTGTGTGATGTCATTCTGGATATCACTAGAAGTATATTTTTATAATTAGGTCACTAAACTTCTGGGTTGTTGGTTTGGCTAACAATTAATCTCCATTTAGTTTTTGAAATACAACTTTTTTTAAAGAAGACTGTGAGACAATCCAAAAGTCACTGAATGCACCTTTAAGAACAGTACAGAATGGCAAAGGAAATAACTTTCAATTCTGAAAAATGCCACAGTAAAATCTAAAATAATTTGGAAAAAGACCTGAAGAACAACACAGAGGAAAAGAAGTTATTGTTTTCCTGTTGGTAGTATGGGTTGAGAAAGAGACAATTTCATAGGTTAAACAAAAGCTGTGCACATGAGCAAAGCAAAAAAACAAATTTATTCAACCTTTTCCACGCACAGGAAGCTGTCCAGCCATCCCCAGGAAAGCAGAGCTCCATCAAGCATTAACAATGACTTGGGAAAACAAACACCATCCTTCCAAATGTCGCATCTCTTCTTTCTTCTCCCCTCAGCTTTGTATGAGAAGCACAATGCCATATAATATTGAATTCCTGTGGTCGGCTGGGGTCAGCTGTGCTGGCTGTGTCTTCTCCCAACTCCTTGTGCATCCCTAGCCTACTCACTGGTGAGGTGAGGTGCAGAAAAGTCCTGCTCAGCAATAACAAAAATATCCCTGTGTTAACAACACTGTTTTCAGCACAAAACCAAACACAGCCCCAACCAGCATTCTGTCCAAAACAACATCCTTGTCTTGAAATTGGAGAGACATGGATTTGAGAGTGGACCTCTCAGTGAATAAGGGCACAGTTAAAGAGCTGCTCAAAATCCAAGTGGAGATCAGCATCCAGTGGCATTCCTCAGTATTGAGACTGGTACTTTTATATGTCATTATCAGGTATATGGGCAGGGGATAGAGGGCAGCAAATTTGCAGAGAGGGATCTTTACAAGCTGGAGAGGTAGACCAGTGCAAACCTCATGAATTTTAACAAGGACAAATATACACTGCACCTGCCTCAGGGAAATTCCCAACATGGATACAGTCAGGGTGGAGTGCATTGACAGCAGGCCTATGGAGAAGGACTTTGAGGTATTGGTGGATAAAAGAAATGGAATATGAGCTGGAAATGTGAACTCCTAGCCCAGAAAGCCAACAGTATCCTTTAGGACTGCACCACAAACAGTGAGTCAGCAGGCTGTGGAAGGTGAGTTTACTCCTCACTGCTGAGGCCCTGCCCAGAGCATTGTGCCAAGCTCTGGAACACCCAATATAAAAAAGACATGGACCTGTTGGAACAAGTCCAAAGGAGGGTCAAGAAGGTGATCAGGAAGGCCTGAAACACCTCTCACATGAGGATAGGATGAGAAAGATGTGTTGCTCAGCTCGAAAAAGAAAATTCTCCAAGAACACTTTATAGCGACCTTCCAGTTGCTAAAGAGGTTCTAGAGGAGAACCGGCGAGGAACTTTTCACAATGGGATAGGGTAGAAGAATAAGGGGTAATGACTTTAAACTGAAAGAGTTGGTTTAGACCGGAGGAAGAAGTTCTTTACTGAGAGGGTGCTAAGGCACTGGAACAGGTTTCCAGAGAAGCTGTGGGTGCCCTCCCCCAGTGAGAATACACCACTGCCCTCCTTAAGATTTCTGACCACTATTCAAGTGACATAAAATAGATTTTTGCAACAAGAAATACACTAGTTTTGTATACCTCAGTGTAACACAGGGAACCACAAACATGAAAAGCTGAAGGAACAATATGTCAGACACCGAGACAGTATAAAGAATTGTGCCCGTCATACACAGACTTTTCTCTGATGTTACAAAAAATAAAATTATAATATCTCAGAAAATGCATAGAATAGTTGTAGGCAGCTGTGGCTAAATTAAGAGGCTTTTATATTTAGCAGAACACATTTCACAAAGCTCAATAGTGATCAAAATATTCCAAAATTAAGATAGTAACCTTGTTTGGAAGCTGTAATTACACATAGTTTGCAGATGTTTAATAAGTAACTATAAATCTGTAACAAGAATTTTGGAGGATATCTTCACAGTATCAAGGCTCTTGAATAGTTTTCCTGAAAAGTTCAGGCCTTCATATTCAGCTGTTTTCACTGGGAAATTAAATTACAGTTTTAAGTTAAATTCCAAATATCTTTGTTGCATTAGTAAAATTTAACTATGAGCTTCTAAAAGTGTAGCTGTATAGATTGAATACATTTTGCCACTGCCTCAGCTGGCACTAAATAGTCAGACTTACCACAATTTCTATTAGACTGTGTTCTTTGCGATACTTTAAAGTAATCTTAAAAAAATCCAGAAAATATTTGACCTTATGATTCTTTCCAGTGCAATACTAAGGGTTTTTAAATAAGTGATATGCTTAAATTTTGTCACATCTTTGTGTACTTGATAAACATCAGAGGAAGACTTATGTATGCCTGATGTACTGTGGTTTGATTCCTTGTCTTATCTAAATGAAAATGTCATTGATTTCACAGTGAGACTGGCCTTTTCTGTATGCAATTACAAGGTAATAGGGACAACAGGAGATCTACTTACTGCACTGTGTTTAAATTCTGCATGATTAGCAATTCTCTTGAATTGTTTTATTTTAAATCTCAGCTTTCTATACAGGATTTTACATTTTACATATTCATGTATATGGTACTTTATTTTGATTATATATTTCCAGAAAAAAAATCATATTTAGTTTTTCAAGTAAATGCATTATAAAGATTTGTATCTCTTTCTTAGGAATGATCCTGGCAGACATCCCCCCAAAAGTTCTGTCCCTGTCTTGTTTAAACCCGGTCTGTGGGCTTTTCCCAAAGTCATGAAGTTATGGAATTCCTTTTTTCCTATTGAAATAAAATTTAATAATTATTTTGACATCTCATTACCCTTCCATCTGGTCAACTGATTGATTGCAATAGAACCAGTAACAGGTGCTGTTTAAGTAGACCTCACAACTCTACCTTCTCGACCATTCTTTCTTCCATGATGCTAATATATGCTCAGCATCATTGTATTTGCAGTGTTATAACCATGACCATTTTAGCCACCATTTTCAATTTTTCCTGAACATCTTGTGCTTCAGGAAAAAAAAAAAAAA
>VZRN01000093.1:144037-160640 GCA_013397935.1 Dasyornis broadbenti
AAAAAAAAAAAAAAAAAAGTTTTATAGTCTGAGTACTTGCAACAGAAAATGTCATTTTATAGAAACAGAAATGTCAACTTCAAGAGCAGCCTTTGGAGCACAGACTGGAACAAGAATCAGACCATCACTTTTTCTTTGACAGATAGTAAACTATGCATCCCTGAAACAGGGGGAAAGAAAATAAAAATTATTCATGGCAAAAAATCCTGAATGCGAGGCCTGAACTCTGAGAACAGTTAGTGTTGAAGCACAGCAGCACAGTTGCTTTTTATGAATACAGCCAAAGTTGAGGCTTCATGCACTGCACAGTTGAGATGGGTGTTCTCAAAAACAATAGTACAACCTCAATGCATCATATTTTCTGCAACTAAACAAAACCATGTAGAGTTGGACTGAATATGGGTCATAATTAACAACTCAGTTCCCTCCTGTGCTGTATTTTGTGCTCAGAAGTATCCGCTGTTCATGCTCCTGCTAACATCTGACAACTAGAGTTCTGCATGTATGAAAACCCCCTCAGGGAGTAAAGACTGAAAAGATTTTGTGGGTTTTTTGTTTTGTTTTGGTTTGGTTTGGTTTTTTTTGTTTGTTTGGGTTTTTTTCTTGCTAATGCTTTCAGTGAGCACTCAGTGTGCGCATAGATCAGACAACACTAAAGTTCTCTTGCCTTGGCTGGTGACACAAGGAAGACCACCTATTTTCTGTAATAAGTACTACAAAAATAGTGTGGGAAATTGAGTTATCGTGAATTCAAAATAATTACATACTGCATTTTAATTGGAATCTGCCTCATTAAGAGCACAAGATTGACAGGTATCAGGGAAGGAATTATTTTCCCTATCAAATAAGGTTTTTCCAATTAAAAATTACTGTTAGAGCTACCAGTTTTGTTCTTCTGAAACCCAGATCTGAAATATGTGGGATTTTGTTTTGAAAACTCTTTTAGAGTTACTAGCTCAATTGATTTTGGAATTACTAAATACAGTGAATTTTTGCTGTTAAAAGGCAGGCAAAAGAAAGTCCAGATAGTATCAGCGTTTCATGTTGGCCCACAACATTACACAAGAGTTAGAAGTCTTTGTGACTTAGAGCACTTGTTTGGAAAAGGACTAATTTGAGATTTTTGTCATACAAACAAAAATTTAGATCCATGATAGCTGCCTGAGACTGCTATATAATTCATGGAGAGAGATGTAGCTTTGCCAGTTTTCAAATATGAGCAATTGTCCTACTGGGCAGGAATGACACACACTTGTGTCTAAAAAGCAAGGCCAATGCTTAATCAAGGCACTGGTATCAGGTCACGTTTCAAAGTGAGCAGCTATGAAATTTGATATTGCCATCTATTTAGTTGCTCTTAGTATTAGATATGCTTAAGTATGATTATAACTTATTTGCTTCTCAGAGGAGGTAGGAAAGAAAGGTAACTAATGTCATGGAAGCACTCAGATGTTCTGGTGATAAATACAACAGGAGCACCTGCAAAGAAATTAGGACTAATTCTTTATATCCCATAATACCTGATAGAGCTGTTCTAGATTGTGTGGGACAAAAAAAAGGTGGAGGGAAGATAACAAAGACACACACAAAATTATATTTTAGATTACACAAAGTTCTACAGTTAAACATTGTTACAACATCTAATACAAACTTAAGTGAGGATGGCTTCTTTTGCAGTTTATTAACAGAAAACATAGCTCCTTAACATATTTTAAGGAACAGAAAAAAATGCAAACCAGGTGATTCCTTTGTTGGAGATGAAAAACACACATTTGAGATCATTCCATTAAGATTAAATGGATGGCTCAAACTTTTCAAAATACTTGATAAGTTCTTTCAATAGGTACAAAGGAGCAAATTAAATGCCCCAAATCTGTCAGCATTTACTACAGAAGTTAGAGTTTAACTTAGCTACTATAATATCATTGCATTTCCTTAGACATTTCATCTGCATACATGCACAAATGTAGTAGGATTCTATCCTGCATAAAGTCATAGTAAAAACTAAATGTATTATTTGTATATTATCTTACCAATGAAAACCTTATGAAAGACATGAAAACCTTTAATTTGGAAAAAAAAAAATGCATGTGGTTTTACATTTCCATTTCTGTAGAGGGCAGAAGGAATTTTCACCAATTATGTCAGAAAAGATGATTTGAATTAGGTGCAACCAGAAACACTATTAACAGAACATGTATAAATAGTGCATGTGTAATCAGTGCAAAGATGTACCAGTTTGTTTCTTCAGAAGTGAGAACATTCCACTGTATATCACAAGGTTACAGTAATTAATAAAACACAAAGCCCTAAGTGCTGTTGATTTTGATGGATTAACCTCATCCCAGGAAGCCCAGGGAGGGGATGAGGCTAATGCCTGCTATGACCATCTAGCTAGCTTGTACCAAAGTTGACAGTGCATTTACCCTACAAGAAGTAGTATCATATTTAAGAAAGAAGAAGTACCCACTACTCTCTTTAACATAGTGATCCATGAACATTTTGGTGTGATTTTTTAAATTGTTATAACTGCCTACTTCACTACCTTTAAAATATTTTTCTGTTTAATTAGCTCCCATCTTTATCATGTGGCAGCAAATTCAAAACCCTTGAGTGAGTGCCTTCTGATTGGAAAACCTGTTAAAATTTAATGTTTCTCATTTTAATATCTTACTTTTCATAAGTTCATCTATTATATATAAAAATTATTTCAAAGATTAACACTTATTTTGAATTAGCTCAACAACTGCATGTTGTTAATGCACTGTATTCTTAAGTGGTGAAAAAAAATACCCATCCCTATGAACCTTTGAACTCATTTACCATTTTCTTTGCAGGAGAAGTATATGTGATCTCTTTGGAAGCAAATACATTTCTGCAGCAGTTAGAGTATCTGCAATCTTTTTCTGCAAGAATATTTTGCGAGATCAGACTCTCATAGATTTATCTACTTTTAAAGAAAGAATTAATATCCAAATAAACTGAAAGAGAGAAAAATTAATATAAGACATCAATATGAATACATCCTGTCAAAGATCCCTCTGAATCATCCATTGAATCCCCATTGCCAAGACTTTTCTGGTAGGGTATACTTTCGTCTTATGGTGAATTGTTTTCTCACACCCCTGACAAAAAACTGGATATTTAGAGATGTGTCACAGACAGATGCAGACAGAGAACCATCCTTGAAAACACACTCGTCTGACCTGCTCCACTCTCCCTGTATTTCTACGTGTATCGTTGTATTCCTGAAGGGAAATTTTGAGGAAATATGAGAATTCCCTCAAAAAAAGTAATTCCCTTTATCAGCTTCTTCCAGCTGCTCCAGTATCTCCTGTTCTGGTTCTATGAAATGGAGGTTACATTGACCAAAAAGTTCACTGATCAGTCCAGTCACCATCAGACTGTGATCTCCATGGGGAGATCACATGGCACCTTTCTTACATCCCACTCTATTTGCCAAGCTAGCACCTGAATTCACAGTTTTCCTAATGTTCTTAAATTTCAGTTTTAAAAATCCCTAAGGCCGCATAGGTACCTGGGAAAAAAAGCAGTGTCAGAGGATGCCCATGGTTACTAGAAATGCACTCTCAAGCAAGTTCAATCAGTACAAAAATTCCTTGCAAGTTTTGGTATGGGAGAAATCACTTTCCAGAGAAATGTAAAGCCATTATTTGTGAATGGGCAGGCACCATTCCCAGCCAGTAGTTTGTGTGCAGCTATCCTTTCCAGAGGCTACGGAAATGTAGTAGTAGAGATGTGTTTTTCTATGCTGATCATCAATGCCAGCTGACCAGTGAATGGTCCCAGAATAATTTTATTGAATAGTATAGACTATGTGTCCAGTCAGTAATAACAATAGCAATACAGAATTTTAAAGTTACCACTTAGAAGAAATAGCGGCAATCCTAATTGATCCTTGATTATGATAGGAACCATGGCCAAGTCAGCATCCACCTTTTATAGTTAGTTTTCTGATTCCTAGACTGAGTTATAGTTTCCTTTGGATTCACAGAATGTCACACATATTTTGAATCCTTTCTAAAATATAGTTTCCATATGCGTCTATGTTTATTTGTAGTTTAATAAAACACATTATCATCTTTGAATCAACATGGTTCTTAAAAACTAATAATCTAAGGGGAAAATTATGCATCTTTTCAAGCAAGTAAATATGCTGAAAAATAATACCATTTCTTAAGCAAGTGTCACAATAATAACTTCAATACCATTGTCATTATCCATCAGCAAACACATAAATTACACATGCTTTAAAGCTGAGTGTGTTTGGTATTAAATGCCGAATATCTAGATTAGGGCACTCTTTTGAAACTATGTAAGGTTTTGTACCTAAGGTGCTGGAGCACCTCCAAAGAGATCAAGAAGCCTGTATTTTTCAGAAACAGGGAAAGGTTTGGGATTTTTTTCTCAGGAAGAGCCAGCATATAGACCCAGAAATATCTCTTGGACCACATGTTTCAATTAATAAGGGATCACTTTCATGGAGAGAGTTTGGGAGGAAAGACACAGTTCTTGATCTGTGCTCATGTGGCAGCTGTAGAAGCAACGCTAGCAAGAAAGGCAGACCCGTACTCCGAGGTCCACCAGAAGTGGTTTGATTATAGTTTCCTCTGGTTACTTTTGCCCGCTGACATCAAACAAGTGCACGGCCTAAGAGCAACCCTCTCCCCAGTCCCATCCTCTTTATCTCTCTGACCCTCTCATGCCACTCCACATCCTAACCGCTAACCAGCCCTAAATTTGAGATCAAATTGTTAAAGGCAAATGAAATTACTTTGTTGTCCTGACGTTATGCTGTTATGTTAGTTTCTATTCTTTACATAGGTCTCAATACTTTACTGTCAAACATTTCTGAAAATTCTGAATTTTTGAAAATTACTAAAAGTTTTGTGAACTGACTGATACAATAACTTGTTTCTGTGAGATCAGCTTTCATGATCCAGATTGTTCTCTTCCCTCATGACTTCAGCTGATGTTGCTGTGCCACAGAATAGTTCCCTGAATAGATGTAGGCAGATTCATCACTGTGAGTCTGAGTCAGCTTGTTCTTCTTGGGTCAAAGAATTCCAAATACTGATTAACCTTGGGGGAAAATGAATATATTAATATTTGAACTAAAACTCTTCCTTTTCACCTTATCAGCATGATGATCGTTTCCCTGATGTGGCCGCTTTAATTAGAGGTTAAAAAAACTCAACTTCTTTCTTAGTTTATTGGTGATATTTTAAAAAACCTCAGTATATTACACAGGTTGCAGACAGACTTCTACCACATGTGCATTTAAAAGTTGATACAACAGTCTGTGTTCTTAGTATACCCTATTGTAATGTTTAAAAGTTCTTTTTAAGAAACAGCAGCATGAATATTTAACCGAAAAAGGAGATAACAGAAGTAACACAAGCTATTGTATGTTGTCTGGAGTTTTAGTTAGGAAAACAGTTTTAAGCTAAACTGCATTTTGAAGAAGCATCCAGCAAATAATTTAACAACTATACCTTTCATTCAGATTCATAGAAGACAAAATCTTTGTACATAGAATTGATAGGAAAAGACAGGTGGCTGGTTTATTAAATTTGAGCATATTTAAAAACAATACAAGACATTCTCCTTAATCTAGCTGTCTTTTCCATTCTTTATTGGCTTACAATGGAATTACAAATCCACAAATATTTTTCTGTATGTCTCATCAGATCTGTGATAGTAACCATACAATTTAATAAGTAGTTCTATAACAATCTTTGCCTTGTGATGGAATGAAATTTATAATAATAGACTATATATAATATAATAATTGATTTAGAGGCGTCAAAAAAGTCCCAGATCCCCAGATAATTTATTACATTGATTGGTTGTTCCTCTTGTTAAAAATTAATGTTTCTAGTTTAACCTCCTGCCTTTGGAAAATAAGATGCTTTTGTTTGTTAAATTAAAGACAGTTAAACAAAATTAAAGTACAATTGAAGTATGTCCAGTCCTCTTTCTAGGCGGATACTCAGTGGTAAGTGAACTCTTCATCCTCACCAAGAACAGGCAAACATTTTGAGCTCAACCATTGTTTCTAGAGCTGGAATATCATTTCTTGAAATTGGATCAGAGCAGTACTTTTCAAAAAAGTTTCTAGGTAGGTACTCCACTACCTAATTAGAAAATGTTACTTAAAAACATCCACCAAATATACATCATACGTGGCATACTCTCAGTGGAGTGAAAAGGCCTGAAACCCTATATCTGAGCATTTTTCATACACACTTGTAAACAAATATTTTGAAATATTTGACTCGCCACCTGGAAATTTGCTGATAGCACACACTGTTTAATGATGACTTTCTCAGCTTTCTGTTGACATCTGTATCCCCCTGTCACAACTTTGTGTCCAGAAAATCAACTGAGTCAACATAACATCAGGCACTTAAACATTTCATCATGCTAGTCAGAGGGAGATGGAGAGCATAAGTAATTCATAAATGAGAGCAAAGAAAATTCAGTGATGTGTCTTTGTGGGGCTGAAATAATGAAACATTTATATTTTTTAACTGATATGCTGAATAAATGAAATGATTAAACATTTTGATATCCACATTTCTTTTGTTTATACTTCCTTGATATACAAGTCTTTATTTTTTTCTTCATTAAATGGAAATGGAGATATATTGCCTAATAAATATGCTTGAAGTTACACAAAAATATCTGGACTCCAACTACATCGCATCACAAATTTTTTTGGTAGAAGCTCAGGGAAGATTTAGTTCCTGCGGAACAAGGAGTACAGGGATAACTACAGCAGTGTGGTAAGAATCTGCTAGTTTAGGCTCTTCGGTTTTGCAACTATCTTACTTAAATGGTGTCACAGAATGAGGGTTCCTGTTCTCCCTTTAGTCCTTAAGTACTGTTGTTGGAATTGAGGATTGATCAGAATTGTTGTATCCTTGTCTATGGTTTCTTTTTCAATAAAGAATACGTTTTATGTTCTGTCAATTTTATGACAAGATTTTATGGCATGATACTGAGAATAACATAAAGTTTAGTGCCAAGCTTCAGAATAAAGATAAAAGATGGTAATCAAAGGACAATACAAATAACATACAGGTGACCAGGGATGAATGCCAATTCAATGTCTGATGCTTTGGTGAAATATTTCTGGGTAGTTCTTTCTGAGAATGGTAACGTAGATAAAATGTGTCAAAGAACTGGCTTGCACAGAAATGTGGAGAAGGATCTGTGAATGAAATGGAAAAAAAATCAAGGTGTAGAGCTAATGAAGATCAAGTCATGCTGTTCTTCTATGTAAGAAACTCTGACATGTTAACCCTGTGTCAGAGGCCAGTACTTAAATACAATTTCATGGGATTTGCTCTGTCAGCAATTTGCTCAGTTAGACCGCATATCTGACACAAGGTCTAATACGTAGAAAAGTTACTATTTGTAAAGTAATTAAGTAGTTGGGAAAATCAGTATTCTGATACTTTAAGAGGAAAATAGGATGAAGGGTTTTTTTACCTAATTAGTTAATAGGCTAATATAACCTTATTTGTTAGAATAGCCTATTAGCTCTCTGTGACATATGAAAGTGTGCCACAATCTGACTGATTATTTAACTGCACAAATCTAGGAATTTTCAGATTATTATGTAAAACATAAGACATATTGTAACAAAAAAAATCTTATTGAAGCCTTTTCTTATTTTTATTGTATATAGAATAGAATTTTTCATGACCTAAAATCTACAAGATATCCCTCTAAATAAACAATTAAATTTCAGAAATTAATATTAATTGACTGCTTTTTAATGCGATTAAAATTAACTTTCAAAAATAAGTAGTCTTGAAAATAATTCTCTTGTGCTTGATATATATATATATTAACTTTTATCTGGCAACTTATTTGTGAAATAGAATGGCATAAACACATTACAGTAAATTTCAGGGAAGACTCATATGTATTATCAAATAGCAACGGACAGAAAACTTGTTTGTTCGATAAGAAATGTAATAATTTCCAGGGGAGAAAAAAAGTGTTTATTGTAGTAAACCTTTCTACTGTATTCCTGCGTTTTCCTTACAGTTCATCTCCTTGGATTTTTTTTGTTTGCTTATTTGGTTTTCAGATTTGTTTTTTTTTGGGGGGGGGCAGGTGTTATTTTGTTGTCTGTTTGGGTTTTTTTAGGGTGGGGGTATATTTTCTTTGGGTTTTGTTTCTGTTTTGTGGGTTTTTTTGTTGTTTCTTTGTTTTCTATTTATTTAGGATACGAAATGTACATTTCAAAATAAGAGGTCATATTTTTTTTTCCTGTTTTGGTTGTTGGTGTTCCTGTTTCAAAAATATTTAAAGGAAATGTATTGAGCATTTAAAACTTTATACAAAATGTTCTCAAATTGGAAAAGTATTGAATATTTATAATATGTAGGAAAGAAGTACTTAATTTTTTAATCATCTCTTATGAGATCTGTTTATTAACCATGTTTTGCCATGGTTTTCTCATCTGAAAATATTTTGTCAATGTCAGTCAAATACAATCCAGAAGAACTCCACCATCTTTCAAAACATCTCTACATCCCATAAAGGTTAATAGGATTAAGGTTATGGACTATCATTAAGAAAAATGGCAACTGGAGAAAGTCATATTTTTTTCATTCTGCTCAGTGGGACTGAGGTCTACAGCTGCCTTCTCTCTGTGTACTCTCTGCTTCCTGACAAAATAAGTGGCCAGTATTTTCCTTTGAGTGCAGATTCACTTCATTGTCATTGTGACATTTAAAAGGCAATAGCCATTTTTAAAATGGCATTTTAACAAATGGCAAATCTGACCTCGCGTTGAGAACAACAGATGAAAAAAGGCAGGTTTTTACTCAGAGCCTCTATTAGAGAAAATTTGAAGCAATAATTTCTACCAATGAACCAAAAAAATCAAAGAACGTAAAAAATAGTAATTTGTTGGGGAAAATTTTATGTTTCAATTTATTTGTTGTCTGGAAGAAAGAGAAGGGAAAATATGATGTGCATGTCTGAATTTGAATTAATGTAGAAAGAAAGGAAGACACATACAGTGTATTTCTTCAAGGATTCACACAATTAAATTGGTAGAGGATCAGGGGAATAAAATCCAGCAGAGACACAGAACGAAGGAAATCGAAAGAATCCAGAAGCCCTGCAATATAACTCAGACCACAAAATAAGCTTAGAAATGTGTGTTTACTAAGTAGTGCAGCTACACAGAAAACTGAAGAGTGTTTATGTGACTTCACTCATATTCCATACTTTAATAGCATTAGCTTCATCTGAATACCGTGAAAAGGGTTGTCTTTGTTAAATGAGAATTTCTGTCCTTTATGGTTTGTTTTTATGCTAACTTATTCACAACACTCCTACAAATGAAACTGCTCCAAACTATCTTTAATATTTACCTTTTCCTCTACTTTAGAGCACTTTATTTAGAGTTTATCCAAAAGTTCTTTGTGGTATGAAAAATGTTGTAAGCAAAGATACTTTTCAACATTTCCACATTCTTGCCCTCTCTGTCAGGTTTTTAATCAATTTTGTAACTAAATAAATGCACAAATCTGTTTCTTTATTAATTTTACTTGTTTGTTTCCTTTTTTTTTTTTTTAAGAAAAGATAGAAGAAAGACAGAAAGTTACATTACAAAGGATGTATTTGTATGGATTTAATTGAGATAGTCTACGCAGAAAATGGCAGACTGGACCCTAATGTATGAAGAAGATGCGTTTTACACACAGGGCAAAATATCAGAGCATGGGAGGAGGTCCCACTTGAAGGAACATAATTTCTTTGTGTGGAGTTTTTGCCTAATGGTGCTGCCTCTTTAAAGATCAACACTGTTAATCACAGGAAAGAGTACAGGCTGCAGATCAAGTCTGCAGGCTCCTCTCTGGTGACTTCACATAAAAGATGTTCCTCTCCTCCAAGTAATTCAGAAAGTGACAAATATTACAGATGCTGAATTTATGTGAATGCTTGCTCCCCGTTTATTAACTCATCAATCTTGTGAGAAATAAAAGGACCAAACAGGCGAGTGGGCTTTTCTTATCCTGTCAGCTCAACAGAGTATAAAAGTAATCAATATCTATAATTACTAAATCCTTCCAGGATATTTTAACCCTTCTTTAGTAGTCTACTACCACATCTTACAGGTTGATCAAATCCAAAACTAATTAGAAAGAATGAAGTTTTAATTACTGCACTGATGCCTTTCATTTATTTCTCAGTCTTACTAAAATTGGTTCTGTCATAACGGCAGACTAAGTGTTTTTTTCCTTTTTTAATTTGATGAATTAATAGACCTTGCTCTGTAGAAAAGCATGAGTAGAGCAGATAAGCATAAAATATGCAGAGATGCCCTGAGAGCGAACAGATCTTTTTTGCCATGTAAGGAGCTTTTTTTTAATTTTGATTTTGATTTACATACATTTATCTTTGTGTTTGTGTTTATGTTCATACCAAGAAAAAGTAGAAATATTTATGAGCAACAAGGATTTTTAAAGTTTCGGGTCTCAATGTGAGTAACGTTTCCAAGAACACTCAAAATGACAAAAAAAAAAAAAAAAGGAACGAAAGTTTATTTCATTTCTGTTTTGCTAAATTTCTAAAAATAAATTCCACTTTTGAGAAGCAGCCTTGAAAAAAAAAGATTATAGACTTTTTTTTTTTTTTCCTGTTCACATACATTATCTGATTAAAATAGTCTTGTATTTTGTTCCCAGGCAGTAGGAATAGGGAATCCAGGTTCCTTTTGAAGATCACCCTTGTGTTTATTAGGCATTAGATCAACAAGTTTGATTTTAGATTTTAGTCTGAATAATTACCAGTTAAGGGTATATTTAAATAAACAATTGCAGATGCTGTATTACGTAGACTCATAATTTAGTTCCTTCAAAATGAAAATACAAACACTGTGAGTATCATTCCAAAGACACATACAAAGTTTAAGTTTGGTATCTGAGCTCTGGATCAAAAAGAAACTGTTGATTTCTAAAGATAATGACTATTTTCACGCCTCATTCATGCCATTCTATTTTCTGGGGTAACTTATGCTTAAAGATTTTAGAGTAAACAATTTGTTCAATACAGATACCTTAAATTAGGAGTTAATATTAACTCAGTTTTTGAGTCAGAACTTTTTATAAGAATTTTACTTGTCAGATTAATACAGCTATTTCTATAAATAAAATAGTAAACTCAATAAAGGCTTTAAAAACCATTGTGTTTGCATGTTTCAAAATTTTTTTAGGAACTTTAAATACAGTAGTCATACTTTAACACTTGAAGTCAGAGGATGGCCAAATCAATGGATTGGGAAACTTCTTTTTTTTTCATAAATAGAACTTTTTTTTTTTTTTTAATTCACAGCATAATCAACTTATTATTCAGTGTAGAAATGACGAAAAGAGTATTTTTTGTGTATATTATGGAAAACTAGAAAAAATAACTACTGGCTAAAAATCTACTGCCAGAGAGCAAATATTTTATGTTGTTGTTAGAAAGACTATGAATTTATTCAAATTCTAAGACCATGACCGTGGCTTGGTACCAAAATGTCATTCATACAGGCTGCCATCCAAAACCTATATATTGCAGATGTCAAACTGACGCACTGAGATGGAAGATTTGTTGGAGTTTTTATGTAGAGTCCTGTTGTGAGTAGAATTACTCATTTTATATTGAATTATCTTTTCAGTGGCAATCTTAGGTACAGTTGAAGGCTTCTATTACGGTTGTTGTTTTCCTAGCTCTGTATATAATTTTAAAGCTCCTATGAATAGAAAAACAATGTTTTTGTATATCTTACTCTGATCTTTCCTACCTTTGACAAATGTTTCTCTATTTCTCTTCAGTTTCAAATACTTTGTTTCACGACCATTCCATATTAATATTATTTTTTAGGGAGTATATGTAAGACTTCTTTCCCTCTCATTTTACATTGAAAAATTAGTCACTTACTGTGATATTGTGTCGACTGATCTGTATATAGCTTCAATTCCCTTTATATTATTATAGGTGTATATTTCTTTCATATGTAAAATATTTACAACAGAAAAATACTGACCAAATTATATTATAGGTTTCTTTCTGGTCCAAAATACTTTTCATTATGTAATTCAGTAACTCAATTTAGAAATCACTTTAAAGTAAATATACTGAGGGTTGAAAACCAAAATATCTAGCATTGGAAAAAGTTATTTTTGTAAGTTTTTAGTTTTTTAGAAATTTTTATTGCACACCTTAAGACACTTGTCTTGTTTTCACAGACAGAACAACTTTTTCTTAATTTTTTATTTAATACGTACAAACATGAAGACAGCAATTAGGTTGGATAAGAGAGATGATACTGTGGGAGCCTTCATCACAAATACACATTTTTCAAAAACACGAGACTGTCTGCCCATCTGTTGACTTTTAAAGGTACTTTGTGAAGTGCACACATATCCATGAGGATTAAATATTAAAACAATGGAGAGCAGTTGCATGCACTGCTCCAAGAGACCCATTGTAGGTCAGAAGTGAAAAAGACTCCTCAAAAAAGACAGCCAGGAAAGGAGATGGATACATATCAAATGGGCAGGGTTGGCCTTCAGGGACTTTTTCCTAGGACTGAGTAGAAACTCAGCATTCTGCTTTACTTCAGGAGCCTTCTTGGGCTCAAAGGACTTCACAGGCTTAATTTACTAGCTCCTGAAAAAAACACACACAGCATAATCAATACAGATTGAAAAACTGTACAGAAAATAGCATGAAATCAGATTCTTCCATGATTGCTCAAACAACTTTCTTCTGCTGGCCATAAAAGTGACATTCTTCTATGTGTATATTTATTTATATGTACATGTATGTGTGTGTGTGTGTGTGTGTGTGTGTGTGTGTGTGTGTGTGTGCGCGCGTGTGTATAGAATAATTCAGTACTAATAATTTTGGCCCCAGCCACTACTAAATGAGACTAACAAAAAATACAATTTTTTTCAATCTTTATGTAAAACTTTAAGGGTTGAAATCAGTTTCTGAAAGATCTTTAAATGAAAGATTCTCTCTGGTTTTGTTTCAGGTGCATACAAGCTCTACAACAGAAAAATTGAGTTGCTCAAGGACAAGTGGGATTATTTTACTTTTAGTAAAATGAGCAAGCCATGAAAAGAAATCATCCACTGTTACACAGCAGCTGCCAGTTTGGAGAATTGGTACAGATGCCAGTACGTACATATAAGTCATTTCCCATGGTGATATCTACCTCTGAAGATAGACCACCTTCAAGGCATGCATGGGGGCTAAAATCACATGGAGTGAAACTCTAACTTAAGCTTCACCCCACAAACTTAGAGTCACTGTTTCAGTACAAGAAAGGAATTTCAGGCAGAAAACAGCCAACATAGTGTGTGCTTCCACACATATATGCACAGTGTGTTTCAGAGTTTATTCTGAGAGTCAAGGCTTAACGTCAGGATAGAAAATCAGGGATTTTTAGTTTATTTATACCTATCTGCATTAAATAGGAAGAATTTTAAAGCCAAAGGGTAAATCAGGGCAGAGTTCTGTGTGTTTCTGAATAACCTGTCTGGTTTTGACTAACCTCATAAGATATTTATCAGTATAGAGAGTCTATTGGGAAGCTCAGAATCAAAATTTGCAACTGGAGTTGCAGCACAGTAGATATGAAGATTCAGACAGGGTCTTAGAAGCAAAACTAAAACATTGAAATAGTTTTCTGTTAATGCTTCTACTTTCTTTATAAGATTCTTTCATTTCTTTGGGTCACGTTAAAACTTATTTGATTACTTTTCAGGATCTGGTTCAGCCTCAGTCCCTTATATATCACAATATAATTATTACTTGCAAAATACTAACTAAAATAAAAGTGTGATTCATCATCACAATGTTACCTGCTTTCTTGTTTTGAGCTAATATCAGAATGACAGAAATGTCAGAAATACCTGGTGTTTTTTTCTAGGGTTTTTTTCTTGCGTTGTTATTTTCATCTAAGAGACTGTCTAATAAGAACAAAATCAAACTACTTCGAAGAAAACACATAATTGCATAATTAGCTATATGGTAGAAGTGATTTTTTTGACTGCTCCTTAATACACTCAAAATTGTCCTACAATTTTACCTTACCTAATTTAATAAGCAACATTAATTAGAGAACCTATACATGTGAATGATGTAGATCTTGATCCTGAAAGTGAAAAGGTGGGAAAAAGTGAAGAATTTCTATGACAATAAAAATGTTAAAGAAGTCTTCTAGTATCAAAAGTGACCTTCAAGAAAGCTGGAGATGGACTTTTTTCAAGGACAGGTAGTGATACTACAAGGAAAAATGGCTTCAAACTGAAACAGAGTAGATTTGGATATTAGGAATAAGTTCTTTCCTCTGAGGGTGGTGAGGTACTGGAACAGGCTGACAAGAGAAACTGTGGATGCCCCATCCCTGGAAGTGTTCAAGGTCAGGTTGGATGGGGCTTTGAACCACCTGGTCTAGTGGAAGGTGCCTCTGCCTCCGCAGAGGGGTTGGAACAAGATGATCTTTCAGGTCTGTTCCAACCGAAACTATTCTATGATCCTACAATTCTATAAAGATTGCAGCATTTTTCAGAGCAGTTTACATGTGTATACATATACATGCACACATATATATACTGTCTTAATACAGTTATATTAATCAAACAGACTCTGCTGCCAGAACACTTTTTCTGCTATTGCTCTTGCCTGGAGTAGATGGCGGCTGCTGAAGGAACAATCCTTCATGTCTAACAAACTGCATGTGTTTAGGTTTAAGCATAAAATAGTAGTCTTCAAGTGCTTATGTGTCTTGTTGAATAAAGATAAAGAAGCAGAGTTTATCCTCTTGTTAGATGATGCTAAATGCAGTTCTGTGAGGATATATAGAATCTTTAAGAACCCTTCCAACACAAACCATGCTATGGTTCCATAAGTCTTTTATTTGAACTCAATCTTTGAGTTTTCCAAAGGAAATCAGACTGAAAGTCATGCTGACAGAAAGCTGACACTGTATAGAGCTGTATTGTGAAACTAATACGATTTCAGGGTCTCCCCGACAGAATTGCTTCAGAATACTTTGACCATGAGCATTATTACTGGGTTGAACACCTGACTGTACTGACTAGTCGTAGTTTAAAAATATTGACTCTCCAAAGCTGCAAAAGGAAAACTGGTAAAACTTATTAATTAGACCATCAATTAATGGTTTTGCTTTTTATTCTTTAGTCAGCTCAGGCCATTACATTTTTTGAGAATAATAATGTTCATTTGTTCTAAACTTAATGCTTTATTTCATTTTGCTTTTTGAGGGGTATGTATGTGCGTGTGTGGTAAATCCATCACTACAGGGAGCATTGTGTTTCAGCACAGGGCACTTACCCGGCTTTACATCTGAGAAAGATGAACACAGTACTTTGCTTTCAGGACAAGTTAGAACTATGCATGCTAAAAATAGTACGAGACAAACTGAAAACAATGAGAAAGAAAGTACGCTTCATATAAGAATGTGATAAATAAATGTTTGACCTAAAAAACTACCTATTCCTATGCCTCACCACCCTCATAGTAAAGAATTTTGTCCTAACTTCTAGTCTAAACCTACTCTCTGTCATTTTGAAGCCATTCCCTCTTGTCCTGACACTACCTGCTCTCTTGTAAATAGTCTCTCCCTATATTTTATGGGGATTCCCTTCCGGTACTGGAAAGTCACAATTAGGTCACCTTAAAGCCTTCTCTTCTCCAGGCTGAACAATCCCAATTCTCTCATCCTTTCCCCATAGCAAAGCTGTTCCATCCCTCTGATCACTTTGGTGCCTCCTCTGGGCTCCATCCAGCAGCTCCATGTCCTTCCTGTGCTGGGACCCCAGAGCTGGAGGCAGCTCTGCAGGTGGGGTCTCACCAGAGCGGGGCAGAGGGGCAGAATCCCCTCCCTCCCCTGCTGCCCGCGGGGCTTTGGATGCAGCCCAGGACATGCTTGGCTCTCTGGAGTGCCCTTGGCTGGCCCATGTCCTGTTTAGAGCTCTGCCAAAGAGCCCTGCTGGTTCCTATTGGAGCAAGGGGAGTCCTGCCTGACGCCAGGATTCCTGGCGCTGTGTAGCCACTCCATTGTCAAAAACCCCAAAATTTTGGTGGTGAAAACAGCTGTGGAGCCATTTATTAATAAGGTCCTACCTTCCTGGTGATTTCCCTATCCCAGCTCCAATGGAAGCAGCAGACCTCGCTATAGGTTGTGTCAATTTGTCATATCAGGCTCTCTGTTCGTCTTAGAAGGGAATCATCTACAACTGTAATCCATCTTCTCTTCCTCTTGTAAGCAGATTTCATAAAGGGGATTGACTTTTCTGGCTGTGGTGACACCTCTGGTGTAGCTGTACCTTCATCATCTTTTAGTTGGTCTTCCACATAGAAAGCCTCCTACCTATTTTGAAGAGGCACCTGGTGGGGTGGAAAAAGAAGGATTTTGTTTGCCTCCCCAGTCATGAGCTACCCTCTATTTTCTCCTTTTTTCACAAACAGTACCTGCTCCTTGCTGGGGGATAGACAGAGGAGCCTCTTGTTTTTTTTTTTTTTTTTTTTTTTT
>VZRN01000093.1:160951-249890 GCA_013397935.1 Dasyornis broadbenti
TTTTTTTTGGGAACTCAGTCCAGCTCTCTCTGAGACAGAGTAAAATAAAAAAACCCCAAACCTGTATTTTTCAGTTTCAAGTCCTAAAATGTGAAAGTGTCCACAGGCTAGAGGAAGAACAGAACCTTGATGTTTTCCTCGCATGCAGTTATTTCAAGGGATCTGATTTAGTGAAACCACAGCAATGGCAAAAAAGCCAAGCAAGTAAAATAGCAGAAGTCCAAAATAACATAGACACAGATCTGTGTTACACGTGTATATTCACCACTAACTTTTTCTTATAATTAAAAAAATATTGTCTTTGGAAGACCTCATTGGTTAAAGTACCAGTAATAAAATTTCAAAAGTTCCAGCATGGAGATGTGGATGCCTGAAGATATTTGTTTCAAATATGTTTAATTATTTTACCTTGTTCCCTTGATGTAAACTTTATCTGCTCTAACCTGAGGAAAACTAAAGTACTTTGAAGCCATTTTTCTGTTTCTTTTGATAAGCAGAGTAAAACATTCAGCACTGCATAGATGAACAGTTACCTTCACTTTTGTCTCTTAAAGCTCAAAAGCACCAATTCAAAAGTAAATTTCAAGGAAAAAACCCTTCATTTGGTATAATACCCAAAGACATTAACTTTATTTAGGCTGTTGTGTCTACTGTAAAATACCAGTGGATTCAGGCAGGTTTTATTTATTGAAAAGATGTACTAATGCATAGAAGCAAGGTAATATCTCAAACCTACATATTCTATTTACAATTTGGCCATGTGTTTTAATTTTAAAAGAATTCACCAAGTTATACAATTTAAACAGTTGTATAAAACTGTTGAAAAATCCCCTTGATTTATTAAAAAAAAACCAAAATCAAATAATGGGACACACAATTAATTGGACACCACCTGTTATCATTCAACCAGTTCAAACTATTTGAGCAAATAAAAATAGTGGAAGAAAAAATGAGCTGATAAATAAGAATACTATAGAGTTGTTTTCAGGACACTTACTTCCTGAGAACAGTCTGCTCTTGTGATCGTGGTCATTTAGCACCAAACAAACTAATTTCCTAGCACATACCTGAGGTTGTGAATGCAGATGCCTTGGAAATCAGGAATCGTTCTCATAATTTCCTTTAACATTACTTACTCGATGAATTACACTGCCCACATGTAACCCAAAGGTTACAGTCATGATGTTAATCCTCATGAGTTCCTAATTTAAACATTTTTTGTGTTTCTTATTCTTCACCCTGAAGTGCTGGCAGAAATACTCTGGTTTTGTGCTAATAGATCAAGTGCTTTGTGCACATTGAACAAAACAGCTTTAAGCCAGGCTGTGTCAAATTGGAGGTTTTGCAGAGAATCACATTAATTCTTCTGCAGGAAAAAGGGGGATAAACAACAATGAAGAAATATGGTGCTACCTCTCTGAAATCCATTTAAGAAGTAATCCTCTGAAATTAGAGCATACCATCTGATTTATCAGCTTTCATAGCAGTAAACTGTTTGTTAGCTGTGGAAAACACATTTTCAGGGAGATTAATCCTAATGTAAACTATAGGTTATATTATTCTTTTTGTTATCATCATCATCATCATCATCATATGTGCACAGTCTTCATACATACAGGTCTCCGCTGAAACACAGTGGTTGAATATGAGCAAAGTTGCCGTAAAGCAATGCAATTTCATTACACTTACGTGAACAATTGTCTACACTAGAAAAAAAGTAAGAGTAATAGCTATCTCTGAGTATTCTTTTTACTAAAAAGTCCATAGTTGCAGCAATAAGGACATGCTTTCATGCGTTTGCTTATGAAGTCTCTTTCACAGAGTTTTGGATTGTTTACATGGTGGAAATAGGTGCAAGATGCTCTGCATAATGAAAGGGCTCTGGATTATTTAATTGGTAAGTCTAAGGGTCACAAGTGATGTTCAGAAAGATATTTAAAGAAGTGAGTATTTCTCCTTAAACATCAGTAGAGCCTTGATAGGTGTTTTGAGTGTGTACTAACAAGTCTCACAGTTGAAGGCTACTGGGAAAGAAGGTGTGGACATAAACAAGCAGCTGTACTACTGTCGCATTCACTGCCTGTTGGTTGCAGTCAGAAAAGAGAAATTATTTGGGCCAGACAACAACTGCCCCCTTTCATTTTCCTAGGCATCCCTTAACATTATGAAAACCTGATTAATAAGAAGCTGTGCCACCTGACGTTGTGTGGTTGACTGTCAGCTGGTCATGTTCATGAAGGAATTGTTTCCCTACAAAACCACAGCAGCTGATGCATTTTGTTATTTGTTTGATTGACTAATTGCCAAAGGAGCCAGAGCTTGTTTGAACACCAGACGTTATCAGTAAGAAATAAAAGATAGTGAGCTGCTTTGACCTTGGAGATAAAAGACTAGAAAAGGATATTGCCCAGGCATGTGTTATACCCAGGCTTTCAGTGGTGGAGTTACACTTATAGGGGAAATGGATGAGGAGGTGGATAGAATTCTGCAGAAATATAAATATCCCTACCATGGGAAGATATATCACCTTGCTCCCTTTACATAAAGTGTGAGGAGACTCGGGATATTTCAGTGATGTTCTATTCCCAGAAAATATGGTGATGTTTTCATATGACTGCTGGAACCAAGGAAAAATACTGCACAAGAACGTGAAGTAAAGAACTTCCTGTCCTTTACCTGTGTTGAAGCTAGCAGCAGTTTAAATTACCACATAAATTCTTACCCATGTCACCGTTATTTGTCTGCCCACCTGGTTCACTGTATTTCAGCTCATGAATGCCCACTCTTAAAACATTTTATATATTCAAATAACATAGTTACTAGAAACTGCAGCTAGTATTCCAAAGTAAACTCTGAGCACAGGTTTTAGAGGTTCTGTTCATAAAGAGAAAAATAATTTTTTCTCAGAAATTTTTTTTGAAAGCAAGCTTAATGTTAATTTTATTTATAAAACAGTATCAGCTGTGAAGGATATATAAATTTGTGAAAGATAGTCATCCCCCTCACCCCGAAAATATTGGAGGAAATTCTGACTACGTCTTACCTCACTATTGGAAAATTTAACATGTGCAGTTAAGCTGATACATCTTTGTGTGTTTTGTGACTACACAGTTCTCCTGTTCTCTTTTACCAGCATTTTCTTTTAGTATGGCTGACAATCACTTTGCTCTCTTAGACCTAGGTGTAGACCAGTCAGCATTGGCAGTTAAATTTGGCTTTGAAACTGAATTTTTAATTTTAATTTTACTTCTATGGCATTTCCTGGCATATTTTCCAGTTATATTACCTTTCCCCTTTTCCACCTATTTGTTATCTTTACTCAGTCAATTGTGTCTTATTCTTATTGAGTTGCCAGTTGCAGCTCCAGTCTGTCTCCAGCAGATATTAGAAACAGGTTGCTTGCATCCTGTCTGCACTTGACACCTCCAAGAATACACACCATACTTACGGGTCAACCAATCTCAACTTGATGAAAGCTCACTGAGAGTAAAACAGTTGAAATGAAATAAAGGAAACATTAAAAAAAAAAAAAATAGTCTCAAGGCAAATTTAACAGAAAAATTAATTTTAGAAATTTAAAAGTAGAAAAATTTAAAAGAACAAAAAATATTCCACTCCCTTACTTAATAGAAATTTCAGTGCTATTACAAAAACATCATTTCCAAATCTTTTTTGGAAGGAAAAAGAAGGAAAAGAAAAGATGTTGAGAATAGAAAAAAAAAAATTGAATATCTTTCACAAATATTGTTAAATTTAGAACTCTTAGACTACACATATAGTACACCTAATACACATGGAAATCTTCATGGCTGGAATTCTCAGGAATCCAGAGCTACAGGTCATAGCCTGACTGAGGTCAGATGTAAAACAAACAAACAAATGAACAAACCTAAGAATCACTGGATGCTACAAATTAAAACCATTGAGACTTAAGTACCTTTAAAGCACAGATACCGTTCAGATCCTGTGGGTGAATAGAGGAATACCCTGCCAAGTTCAAAGTGGTGCCATACAAGTAACATATCGTGTCAGATGTTAACCAGAGCACAGTTTCTGCTCCAGGTCATAAAACCTGACACTGCCCTTTGAAAAACTTCTCTGTTGTTCAGATGCACAGGATGAGATGGAATTTTATTACACCAGCTCTTTGGAGAATCACTGTGAACTTTCCTCTGACATGGTGTGGTAGTTCTGTGGTCCTGTAAGGCAAAGACTAGCTGGAAAAGGCATCTGAAAACGTGAAGAATATTTTTTTCTCTTTTTCTCTGTAGAGGTGATCTCTAAATAATCTCATTATTTGAATAGCATCATCCTGAGAGCAGTCTTTTTCCTGTGACTGAATTTTGGAGAGCAGTTCGAAATGTTTGTTGTATTTATTTGTGATTAGTGTAAGAAGACATACTTTTAACTTTTTGACACTGAGAAATGAACTGTCAGAACAGCACGAGCAATTAAATCAGAACGATTCTACCTGCAACTAATTTAGAAAGTTTTCTCTGTATGCCTTAAGAGATTATGAAATGTTATTTAACTTTTCAAGTTGACATACAGTTGAAATCAAAGCAGAATTTTAATGTCCAGTGATTCCTCATGGATATTAAAAAAATCTTTCTCTTCCTCTGTCTACAGCAAAGCATAGTGTTTACCTAGTGTTAAAAAAAAAGATAAAAGAGAATATTAATCTAGTGGTTGAAAGAAAACTTGAAAGCCTTGTAGAAACTTCAGTAATTTTGAGAGGAAATCAAGAAAACCTGCAGATGAGGATAGCACTGAAACTTCAGCAAGGCCATAGAGTAATCCATGAACAGCAGTAGAGCTGGTTGAGTTGTTTCTTGCTGTCTGAACCAGAGTGGATATGTTTGAAGATGACATCATTTGTATTTTTCCAAGTAGGATGGAAATTATCCATGTCTCAAAATTTTAATGTATGATTTGTGACAGTGAGATACTGTGCAGGAGCTGGCAATAGCTGATGGTGGAACAACAATAATCCCTGGCAGTTGGGAAGCTACCATGGTTTACTAATATAAAACCCACAGAACAGAAATATAAATAAGCAAAATATTTGAATCTTTTGAATTTTTATTTATGATGCAAAGAAACAGAGTGAATTATTATTTTAACCCTAAATTTGAACAGATTTTCAGAAAATAAGCATGATCTGAAATGGATATTTTGTGTTGTCTTAAATATGCATATCACCAATAACACTCTAGCATATAATGGGGTTTGCTTTTGTATCAAGACCACATTTATGAGAGGTTTTGCTTATTTTCTCTTGTGATCCTGACTTTCATTTAACTTGCCAACAAAGCCTCTCTTGAAGCTGTAGGTGAGGTGCTTCTGAAAATTTAAGAAAAAAGTAAAAACCCCTTGAATGATTTACAATAAAAGAAGGAGGGAGAAGAACAAAAATAGCTGCAGTAGTGTAAGTAGAGTGGGTGAATATACGACATGAGTGATTTGTTGAGTATGTCAGTGATAGTTTCAGTACAATAAGAACAGATAATGTAGTATGCTAGTGTAGCTCTCCAAAAGCTTTATTATGTGAAATGTAAAGACATGATATACTTCGTCAATTCAGCTGTCATTATGGTAGTAACATAAAATATCCCAGGTGTCCAGACAGAAATTTCTACAAAGCATAACAGCGAAATTATAGGTCTGCCTTGCTGTTTCCTTACTTTGTATCAAATGTATTGAAAATAATTTTTGATGACTGTCCAAGTATCATTCAGGAATATATGCAAGTCTTTTTTCCTTTTAGTGTCTGATTTCATTCCTAGAGTATTTGTCTTGCCTTGCCTTGTCTTCCCTATCATCCCTTCCCTGGTTTTCTTCTTTTTATTATGATGCTAGAGAGTTTTTGAAATACTTTTCTTCTAAAAAAAGTTATTTTTTTCCTACGTCATTCTATATTCCTTCTTCCTCATAATGTGTTGATGGATAGCCAATTGCAACATTCAGTTTCTTTCAGTACTTGTATAAATAAATTTCAAATTAAAATTCCACTCCTACCAGCATATCTGGCAATATTGAACTGCCTTCAGGTGTAACAAATATCTAATCTGAATACCAGCATAAACAATACCTTCATACAGTAATACATTTGGTAGCTCAGAACTGTACAATAATCTGTCTAAATGTAACATCAGATGTAGGCAATTTTATTGACAAATAAATCTTACTTTTTTCCAGATTGCTAAACCCTGTTTTCTTTTTTAGGTAAGTATACCCTCATATCTGCTAAATTTATTTTCTAATAATTAATGTGTTTCTCTTCACCCAGTAATAAATCCTACTTGTCAGTTATGCTATATGATAACTAACTACAGAAATCTTATAACTATCCAAGACATGTATAATTCATGACAATTGAAGAATTAGTGTTCCTGAACACTATTCTCCATTTTGAATAATGGTCAATTTTAGATGTATAGTATTCTTTTCATTAACAACATCTAACTGAGACATTTTTTTAGTAAAGTTCTGTAGTGTTAAACCAACAGGGAGAGCCTGGTGGAGTTCTACTGGAATTTTTCATTAAATTAACATTATGGACTTTTAACGAATGTCTTAATTAGATGCTGTTATTAACAGGGATGATGAACAAATCAAAATCAGGTTCTATGTGTGCAGAATGATTGATTAGAGTTCTCTGTGGGACATAGATAAAAATGCCTCAGTCAACGTAACAAACATCAAAAAAAAAGTCTTTGCTAAACAAGAACATACAAGCAGTCACAGAGTAAAACAACATGGTTTTGAGCTTCTAATTTTAAACGGAATTTACAACATTGGTTCAAATTTGCCTCTTATTCACGTTGGTATAATTTTGCGGAATTTACCAGGATAATCCCACAGATGAAATTACTGCCTATTAATAATTTGAGGTGTGAAGTGTTAAGAAAAACTGCAAGCTGTTTTTGCATAATTCTGCCCTTATCTTTTCTTTTGCATTCCTAAGCTTAGGTTCAGCAGGGTGGATGGGGTGGAGATTAATCTAAATCAATGTTGTATAAATGTGTTCATTGGGTTTTCCCCCTTTATTCCATGTGCCACCACCGAGGAAAACTCTGTATGCATAGCAAGTAATTAATCAGAGAATCATAACACCATAGAGCAATATTAATTGTTTGGGTTGGATAGAACCTTCCAAGGTCATCTAGTCCAACCTTCTAAATGCAGGGGGAGAATGACCTCCCTCAAAGTGCTGGTCACTCTTCTTTTGAAGCAGCCCAGGTTATAGCTGGCTTTCTGAGATGCAAATGACTTTGCTGAGTCGTGTCCACTTTTTCAACCACCAGCGTCCCCAGCATCCTTCTCTGCAGGGTTTATGCTCTCAATACATTCATCTCCTGTCTTGATACTGGTCATTGTCCCAACCCAGGCACAGTGCCTTGCCCATGGTCTTGTTGAAGTACATCAGGTTTGCACAGGCCCCCTCCTCAAGCCTGGTCCTCCAGGTCCCCCTGCATGGCATCCCCTCCCTCTGGTGAATCAACTGTACAACTGAGCTTGATGTAATCTGCGAATTTGCTGAGGGTGCACTCAATCACACTGTCTGCATTGTTGATGAAGATATTAAATAATGTTGGCGCCAGTAGAGACCCTTGAGAGGCACCACTCATTACTGGTTTCCACTTGGACACTGAGCAGTTGATGGTAACTCTTCGGACACAGACATACAGCCAATGCCTCATTAACCTAACAGTTCATCCATCAAACCCATATTTCTGTGATTTAGAGGTAAAAATGTTATGGGGGACAGTATCAAAGGCCTTACAGAAGTACAGGTAGAAGACATTGGTAGCTCTTCCCTTTTCCCCTCATGGAGTCAATAATTAATCTACACTGCCTGCCAAACCAACCCTTCCAAGTAATGTTTGTGTGAAAGCCTCATTTGTTCTTTCAATCAAAGAGTTGCAGGGTCAAAATAATTTCACACCTCTCACACATGTAAATTCTCCCTAGCAGTGTAATAAATAAAATTGAACAAGGGGAAGAAAAGAGGGCCACTAAGCATATCTTTAGCACTTTTCCATACAACTCCTATTATTTTAATGAAAAAATTAAGGCAAACTGTATTTTTAGTATAGGTTACCACCAATAAAAAAGAAAAATAACACTCCAGGCTCAATTCAATAAAACACAAAAAAAGCTCTTTCTCAGTAATAGACTTATGATCAACCCAAATTAAGCCAGTAGCTTCACTGTTTCTTTTCGATGTAATGATCTCTGCATTGTAAAAGCAGTATTGTGGAACACAGGCACTTGTTTTATTCTGTGCTTATTTTGTTCTTTGTGTTTGCCTACACTATTCTTTCTAAAAGATTTACTTTTTCTAATCCTCTAGTAGACTATGTAAAAAAGGCTCTTGAAAAACTCACTAGCTGCTTTAAAGAAAACCAGCTCCTATTGTAGTGTATTTTTTGCATAACAGTTCCATTTTAATATAAATAAAAATGAATACAATGAAAATGGGCTGTTTCTCAAAAGAGAAGGCTGTGGATTGTCACTCTTTAAGTTGTCCCTGTTCTTTAAAATTGCTTTTGTTTTCAGAACCTTCCACTGAGATCAAGATGGGATGTCAGCCAAAAGGAATTTAACTTAGTGTTTTCCATCAGGGAATAGGCCTGAGTTTTGATCTCTTTCATAATCACTTGAATATGTAAACCAATGATTTCCATCTTTAACGGTTTGGCAAGAAAGATTAGGCAGACTCATTTAAGGACTATTATCCTTTGAAGCATGCACAGTAATTCCAAAACATTAAATTTCCAAGCTGATTATGTTCTTCCAGTGTAATACTTTGTTTCTTCTTTTTATAATTAAGCATTTTAAACATGATAGACAATTGTAAAACAATATAAAACTCAAGAAACGAAGAAGGCAACTGTTCTGTTCTTGAGGTTTCAATTAAGAATATTTGAGTTTGTGTAGATGTTATGTGGATGGTAGTTGAGGAATGTTTTAAAAATATAGCCATATAAAATGTTGCTGCATCACTAATCAGTCAATATACATTAAGTGATCACCCTGAATTATCACAATATTAATTTTCAAGCAAATAACATAAATAAAAATTAGTTACCTTAAAAACATGGTTTCAAAAGTATGCACATAATCTTTTGCAGGAATTCATTTCCAAAACCTCAACTTTATGCTTAAAATAGATATTGGAGTAATTCTCACTGTCTCTTATTTTAATAGCAAAATTCAGAACCAAAATGAGCATATTCTGCATAAGTATATTCTGCATAAGCCGAGAATCCTAATCGGTTCAATTTTTTTAAAAAAATAATTCTACAAACGCCTTGGAAAAGCATGGATTTCTTTTTTTTTTTTATGAAAATAATGCTTCCTGTTTGTGTTGTTTTCATGGCAGTTTTGCTTTTGGGGGAATCTGCAGCGGCTGGCATCCATGAGAAGACATTGGAGACTGCCCCAAAGTCACACATAGGCAATTTCAGACCTCTCCTAAGCCATTCCAACACTGCTCAAAGCTGAGCCACCGGTGATGATGGTGTTGCCTCTGTGACAGTATATTTAAAAAGAGTAAAGATTGCTCCACAGCAGCTGCGAGAGAGGACTGAGAAAAATGTGCAATAGGCATCAAGGTCAGAGAAGAGAGAGGGAAAAGAAGTGTTCCAGGTGCCAGAGCAGAGATTCTGTGGAGAGGACCATGATGGAGCAGGTTGTCCCCCTGCAGTCCATGGAGGAGCATATGGAACCAGTTATGCAGCTTTGGGTCTGGCTGAGACAGAGTTTTTTATCCCATAGCACCCCTCAGAGTGCTGTGCTGTGTGTGGGTACCTAGAAAGGCATTGATAACACGCCTGTGCTTTGGCTGCTGCTAAGCAGGGCAGGCACAGCACCGGCACCATCCCTCCAGCATTCCCCCTCATCAGCAGGCTGGGGATGGGCAAGATCTTGGGTGAGGATGCAGACAGAACAGCAGACCAAAAGTGCCCAGAGGGACTTTCTATATCATTTGATGTCTGCTCAGCAACAAAAGCCAAGGGAAAAGAAGACAATGGGACCTTTTCTTTTGCTTTACTTAAAACTACTTTTATCTTGACACACCATGGCTTTTTTCTGCCTTACTTTCTCCTCCTGTCCTCCTGAGGAATGGAGGGATACGAAAGATTGCTGAGCACCTGGCCAGAGCCAGGTCTCCACATATCCATACTGCAGCCAGTGCAGGACCCCACACTAAAGCATGTGAACAGACCTTAAAGAAAGCTGCAGCCTGTGAGTAGCCCATGGCAGAACAGGTTCCTGTAAAAGGCTGGGGAATATGGAATGGAGTCCATGCAGTAACAGCTCCATGTTGGAGCAATCTGTTCCTGAAGGCTGTATGCCATGGAAAACACCCACAATGGAACAATTTTTAAGCGCTGCAGCCCATGGAGATGACCCACGCTGGAGCAGTTTGTGAAGGTCTGTATCCTCTGAAAGGTACCCCATGCTGGAGGAGGGGAAGGGTGTTGGATGAGGAAGTGGCAGGAATGATGACTGATCACAACTCTCATTTCCCATTGCTCTGCACTGCTTGTTGGGAAAGAGGAAGAAGGATCAGGACTGTAGCTGTACATGGGAAGACGGGAGAGGTAGGGAAAAGGTGTTTTGAGCTTTGTATTTGTGTATCGCTATGCTACTCTGTTAAATTATGTTACTCTTCAAATTAAGAAAATTCTTCCCAATTTGTGTCTGTTTTGCCCACGGCAGTAGCTGATGAGTAATCTCCCTGTCCTTATGTTGACACACAAAACTCCCTGTGTTTTCTGCCCCTGTCATGCTGAAGAGGATGAGTGAGAGAGCAGCTTGGTGGGAGCCTGTCAGAAGGCCAAAGTTAAACTCCCCTCACTGCTTTAAACAAAAAAATGTTATTCCAATAAGCACCCTGAATGACCTTCAAAAACGCTTGTCTCCTACAGCAATTAATATCTACAATAATCTAGACAATTAAGAACAATTTTAAGACCAAAAAATGTTACATTTTTAGTAAAAGTGAATCCACTTGGCATTCTTTGATTCCCGTTCCAATAGGTTGTGGGCCTCTGCTCAAAGTGTCCACAAACTGCAGTGCTGTTATTAATCCTTGAGCTACCACAAAACTCATATTCTACAATACTTCATTGTGGGTGAGGATTGCTTTTCAAGAACTCCTTATTCCCCACTGCCAGACACAAACTGAAAATGCAGTGAACTCTTCATTCTTTGTCTGAGGTGTTTCTAGGCTCCTCTACCCTTACAGAATAGCGTTTCACACCATCTAACAAAAGGATAAGCTCCACTTCTCCATCTTTATGCAACAAGGCCCTTACATAAGTGCTCAAAGACAGTTTTGTGCTTAAACCTAAGCATACACAGTTTGTTAAACATGAAGGATTGTTTCTTGAGCAGCCATCTCCTCCAGACAAGAGCAATATAAGAAAACTTCTCTGGTAGCAGTGTCTGAATGATTAATATAACTATATTAATATAGTGCATATATATATTTGTGTATATATATACACACACCTCATAAACTGCATTAAAAACTTTAATTTTGAGACTGTTTCTATTCCTAGCGGGGCAGCAATACAGATTTTTCCATTTACATCCGAGTGAAGGGTAGCACGCACTGAAGTGTGTGGCAATGGCAAAAATTAAAAAGTTGTAAATTGAAGAGTACAATAATGCACAGTTTATTGGTCCTGCATTACAAGCGTGCAAATCCTTGCACACTGACTTGGACATGGGTAAGCCATCTCATATTGACAGAGCACTGCTACAGCCAGGAACACCTGTGCGCTGTTCCATCACGTCTCTACACACACAGGCCTGCTTGCCTGCCCCTACTCAGGAACTTCCAAATTCATCCCAGGAACCTCTTCCCATCGATTCAGTTTTCCACATGTTATTGTAGAGCTTTTTTCTTGAACTATTTACTCGAAAAACCTGAAATGGCAGCTAATGAAATGAATGTGTTCTGTTGTATTTATGATATCTGACACAACACATATGATCTGACTGAGAACCTCACCCAGTAAGCTTCAATGCAGTAAAAGAGGGCTTTATTAGATTTCATGGCTGTTCCATGGGAATGTGTCAAGTATTACATATTTTTATCCAGACCTGAGCAGAAAACAGAAAGCCCTACAAAATTTTCAGAAGACACAAAAGTCTTTGCAAGAAAAGATCAGAAAAGTTTTTGAAGGTTTTGTAGATGATATTAGATGACATAGATTGCTAATTCTCTAGGAGTAACATACTTGCTTTTTCGTTTTAGTCCAGAGACATTTTTTTGTGAATATATCATCTCTAGTAGTTACCTTGCCCAAATGAACATAGCATGATTTTACCCTTGGGGATTTTTTTTGTTTGGTTGTTTGGATGGTTGGTTGGTTTGGGGGGGATGTGTGAGGGGATGTGTGTGTGTTGGTTTGGGGTGTTTTGTTTTCTTTTGTTGTGTGTGTATTTTTAAGGGTTCTTTTCTGTTTTGTTTTTTATTTGGTTGGTTTGTTTTGTTATTTTTGTTGTTTTGTGTTTGTTTTTGTTTGGGTTTTGTTGGTTATTTTGTTGTTGATTTTGTTCGTTTGTTTGGGGTTTTTTTGTTTTGTTTTGGTTTTTTTTGTTTGGTTTGGTTTGATTTGGTTTCTTCTTTTGGAGCTATTCCTTTTAAAATATGATTAAAGAGATATTTCTTAATTAAAATGTTGTCATTCTAACAGAAAGTGGTAATTCTGTAGCTACTGGCAAGGGAATTGACCTGCATATGATGACGTCCCAGCTTTTCCATTTCCCTCAATTCTAGTGCTGGCTATTGGCTACTTTGGGGGTATCTATCACTTAGATTTTACCAAAAATGCTGCTTTGAAAACACTTTCCTATCAAAGAAGCATATTGTGATTATTCCATTAATAAAAATTCCAGCTGTCTTCCAATATAGCTCTGATAAGACTAGCTTTCTAGAATCCCGTGGCAATTACTTGAAATAAAATGGCTTTCGTGTTAAAAAACCATAATTTCTTGTTCCACATACAACAACAGAAACAACAGCAAAAGTACTACTATTTCACTTACACGTGCAATAATAATTTTCTGTAATGCACTGCTACCTGTTGTTCATTTACAAGGACAACTGAGAAAGATAAGATGTCAGTTTTAGAACAAATAAGATGTGGGCAAGCTAGCATCAATTTATAACCAAGCAAATGACCACATAATGGATATGTATAACATAGCAGTTCAAAACAACCTCTCACCATGTATGTGTCATTTATTCCTCAAATGAGGCAAAAAGCTGTGGTTCAGACCATAGAATCTATTTCCTTTGGGTCTATATTTAAGGCATTATGATCATTCAGTTCAAATGCAGAGCAGGGGGTTGTGCATTAATATGTTTGGATAGTTTCAACTATTATGCTCTGAGTCTTCTTGGAAAGGATGTATTTATCAAACAATATAAAGTCTATCTAAACTCTGTATAGTTGCTTCTTGTGCATCTTTTATTTTATTTGGTCATTATAAGTAAAACTTAGTTTGACAGGTAAAAATACAAATGATTCTTAAATCTGAGGGTATATTTTTACTGGTCTAAAATGAGGAAAAAAGGCATTTCAGCTTACATTTGAAAATGTTTACCCTCACCTAGAGGAAATGTAAGCACGTGCTATTTTTTTTTATCCCAATACGCTGTTTTTTCCAAACCTGTAAGTCTACAATTAATGGCTACTGCACTTCATTTATAAGCAATAATCTAGAAATAGAAATTGCTTTTCTGCAAACAAAAAATGTTTTGCTACTGTTTCTTACATAAGGTTATCGAGATGGGTGAACTGTACAGATGAGAGGACAAGATTTTTCAAGTCTCAGGGTATCTGGTGATTTGATCTAGTGTAATCTCAAAAATTCCCTTCCTGTAATTTACATTCTTATAATTTCAAAGATGATTGAACCAGTAAAACAATGCGTTCTTACAAGATAAGAAAAAGACACTTTTGTTAATTAAGGCTGAAATATTATTTTTAGAAGAACTGGGATGTGTAACTAAATATACTGCTAAATAAATATGATCCTGTGAAAGCTTTACTGTAATTTTTTCATTGCCATATTGCTTTTAATCTGCCTCTCTTCCATTTTAGTAACAAATTCTGTACCTTCATTTGTTCTATAATTTGAAGATCTTCTAGTATCTCTTTGTCTATTGAAGTGAAAACCTCCACTCCTGAGTGACATGTGGTCAAAATGACATTTGTCATGGATCTAAACCTTCCTAACCCCAGCAGAATTCTGCATTTCAATTTTTAAATCGTATATTTTCACATCTAGTTATTGAAGCTAATATAGGAAAAGACATTGATAGATTTGGGGAAGATTTTACAGATTGTTCTGTAGTTAATTCCCCCAAGATTCCCCCCAACCTATGCTTGTGCACATGGCTGAAATATCTGCATTACAGAGACGGATGCTCCATTTTGCTTTTCAGAGTACAGGCTACTCAGAATTCTTGCCTTGTGGAGGAGTCTAATCCTTTCAAGTAACATTAGAAAGGAGAAATGGTAACTGCATGGGTAATTTATACACCTCAATTACATGCATAAGAAGTGAGGTACATCCAAGCTCATGTCCACTACACCACACTTCAATGTTGACAAATAAGTACTTGCAAAATTTCTTGGAGAAAGTTTTGGGTCACATTTAACTTATCAGGTAATCAGCTTCATTCTTATCTATATTTTACATTATGAAAATTATTCACTATATTCATATAAGAATAACAGACATTTTCTTCAATGAATTCATATTTTCCAGTCTTACACTGACCTAGAGAAGCAACAGATTGTTTAAGGTAGGAGTTGTAAGGACTCTGTGTTGTCTGGTCTTCAAAATATTAACTCCATTCATCATATTATTGCCCTCATACAATAATTTTTAAAGCACCATGAGACCCTGGATTATCTTCATCATGATATGTTATACTGTACAGTCCATTCTTACTACTCTAAATGGATCCATCTGTAAATCAGAACACACAGAAAACATAAAATAGCACTTCTCAAGCTTAGCAAAGTATAACATTTGCTCCCAAACTGAAATCTAATAGGGAGTGAAAGATAATATTCAAATTCTTACATAGAAATTTTGTGAATTCCGATCTATCTGAAAAATCTGAATTCTGAAATCTGAAAAATTAAGAGCTGTTTTCTACATCCTTCAATACTGTAAGTATGAATCTGTCACATATTTTCAGAAAGTCTGTAAAATATATCAGTGCTGAAATACAACAGTTGACGCAAACCTATGAGATGTAAATCCAATGTTAGTGAAATATTTCCAGAACAAAGTACTCTTTGGCCCTGAGCTGGACGGAACTTTCTAATCTGAACCTACATGAGATTTCCAAGTCACAAATGATGACCCTAATAAGAGGATTAAAACAGTTTCTCAAGTAAGAAGAAATAAGAAGAAAAGCATGAACAACTGAAGTTGTACACAGATTTAGTCTCATAAAAGTTCTTTGAAGTTCAATACATTAAGAAAGCCAGTAATGAAAATGTAAAGCAGAAGAGAAGAAATAATACCTTAAGATAAAAAGAATATCTTAAGACCGAACAATCAAATCCATTTATACAGTAATATCTAAGATATCTAACTTGCATTTTGCAAATTTTAATTTTTCCTCTGAACTTTGCTAGAAACCTCTTTTAATTTGAATTTATGTAGACCAAAAAAAGAATCTAGATATCATTTCTACTCCAAACCCACTTTGTTGTTTAGATGTGAGGTGTTATTTTATTCAGACTTGGACTAGCTATACAGGGGATTTTATGAAAAGTCCTCTCTATTTAATTTAACATTTATTTAATTATAAATATAATAGGAAAACCTAGATTCTTCTGCACAGTCAATTGATTTCTCAGATCCTTGACAGATGTAGTTTGAAAGATTTATAATGGTTGATGAATGTAAAAAAATCCAAACATTGAATGCTTCTAAGCAAAGGTCTGAAATTGCAGATAATATATGGGAACAAGTTAATGAATTTTATAGGACCCAATGTTTGTGAAAATCAGTTTCAAGTAATTGTTTCCACACAGACCTGTAAAACTGATGTGTACTTCCTGCTGAACTTGCAAACCTTTTTTTTTTTTTTTTAATTCTTTCTCCTGAGATTGGAAACTTCATTATATTGCTGTGTGTATGATTCACTTCAGGCGTGATACCCCTGGTGAGTGCATTTTCTTTGGTGCCTTTTTAGACCAGGGCAGTATTTATCAGTCACCAACCACCAGTGCCATAATCAGATGCTCACGGGATAACGAGGTGCTCTTTTTCACACTAGTATTACATCAGCTTAGTCAGAAGGGGGCTCAGAGCAGAGGCCAGTTTGTGGGACAGAGCAAAATCAGGAGGCCATCACCTCCTGATCCCTATTTGTCAGTCAAACGCCTGTCACAGTTAGGTGTAAACCATGTTTCTTTTCTCAAAGGCTTAGATAGACCATTTATTCACACTGCATTCAGGTGTTCTCCATTCCTCCAGTGCTCTTTTTCTCTTAACACTTGAGAGAGGAGAACAAAATTAATGAATTGTAAATTAGAGGCTTGTAGAATTGGGATTCTCATCTCAGGATAAGTTATAGATAGAACTTTTTTCTGAAAAGTTACGTGATTCCCAACCTATTTACTCAGTGGAAATTAACAAGTCCTTTTAACAAAATTTTAATTCTATTTCTTATCAAATAAATACCATGCATAATTTACATTTTATCTCCTGTTTATCTCTTGTTGCCTAAGGACTGATTTATTGAGTTTTGCTTTACATTGCATAGCTGCATCTATCACTATGAGGAATATAAGATTTATAGTAATAGGTATCATATTTCAGAGGAAGGGAAACATCAATAAATATTTTTGAGGAAAGATGCCAGAAAAACCTGTTACAACATTCTACAAAATGTTGTAACATCAGAAAAATGTTGCAAAAATTTACGTATTGTTCTTTTGTCTTAAACAGCATTTCTGCTCTTACTGGAAGAAAATTTGACTGCACATTTTGAAACTGGTCGAAATTTTATAAACTGTGGCAAGTAAGCACTACCTGCTTACTAATACATTTTTAAAGTATTAGTAAGCAGGTGGTGAAACCTAGTTTCATACATTTTTCACATTTGTTTTATTCCTAAATTTCTTTAAACTGGTTTGCAGAGGAGGAAGTTTTGTCTTTTTTCCATTTATTAGCTTTGAAAGTGCGCTTCAGCTGGAAAGACCCCTAACAGTTGATGGCACAGAACCTACATTTAGAGTAGAGTTTCAAAGTTCTACAAGTAACTGGTCAAAATTACAGGAAAGAGACATTTATACATAGATTCCTTCACTATCTCCTTCCGGTGTTACATTTTTGGGATGCTTACTTAATTGGAGAAAAATGAAGCATTTTGTCACTATTATTTTTTTGTGCAGGATTTATTCTCCTTACTGCCAAAGATCCCATGCTCTCTAGTAATCACAAAAGTTACTTTGACACTATTGACAGTGATTATTCTGAATTTAGTGTAGTTTATATTTTTCTCAGCACTGAGTTTGGCCCTGAAACAAGAAAATAACTATTATTTACTCCATTTGCTGCCATCTCTCAACAATAGTCTCATAGGAAAAAAAAACAAATCAGCAAATGAAGGAAAAACTTATTTAACTAATTAATACTTGATCTTATTTAGTCTTTTTAGTTGAGTTTTTTTGGCAGTTCTAGTTGAGATGCCTACTTAATGAGTGCCATGTAAGCATTTGTCATCACAGCACAACAAAGATTGAAAACTATTCTTAAACTGCTTTTTTCTTATGAAGATCTGCAACCTGAATTTAGATCCTGATTCAGGACCCTATGATAATATCTTCTGCTATTACAAGACCCTAATTTCCGTGGAGAAAACATACTATCATATAAATATATTAGCACACATTCATATGAATTTCTGAAAATCTTTTTACTTTTGTATTTCTTTCAAATACATGAGCATCACAGCCTTTTCCTGATAAAATTTCCACATGAAAAACCAGTGAATTTCTGGACTAGCCATGTAGCAAAACCACTGCTAGGAGAGCGGGGGAATATTCAAGAGTCTGAGAGGTTGAAGAGCCTTCAAATTTGTTCTTTCAGATCAAGACAGGAACTAGAGTAATTTAGATATTTTCTAGGACTTCTCATGTCTTTCTGTCTCCACCAGAAGCAAAATGAATTTGAAATATCTCTCAGGTATGTTTTACCTGGGTTGGTTCCTCTGTCTTTGATACTCAGAGGTGCTTTGCTGTCTATTTTTGGTCATTTTTCCTCCAGAAGACTATCTATTCAGTCTTATACCTTTATCTAATGGCCTTCTTTTAGAAAATGTCTTTCTCCTATATTTCCCCAAGGGGATTCAATCACAAAAGCATTACTTTCTTACCTAGAACCCATACAATACTACAGTAACCTTTGCTGCTAGATGAGTGCTTTTTTAACTAATTTTTCCATAATTGAATTATTTCATTTAGCCTTACATAATTTAATTCACAACATTCCAAAACAACGCATGGGAAAAAAAAATATAAGTATGCATATAATTAATACATATTTTTTTAATAACTCAACGGTATGTTTTGCTCTTGATGTATATATATTTTTTACTCTTTAATTGATTTTATTTGAAATACTTGTTCCTCTCTTTCAGCTATTTTTTTTTTTAACATCTTGTACTGTGTAGATGAAGTGATCACTATAGTCAATTTGTTTTCACGGTAGTTTTTATAACCCTAAAAAGACAAGCAGGCAAAGAAGTTACTGTGCATTTGTGATACATATCAGAGTATGTGGAGGATACCGCAAGCAAACTGAAGGCTTGGAAGTGAACTGCTTTGCATAAAGCCCCATTATAAACTGAATAGATTATATCCACATTTAAGTCTAAGATGTGTTTCATAACAATTTAACAATGCTGCATTATGCACTTTGGTTATTTTACCTCAAACAGCTTTTCAATCACTCTCTGAACTGCAAATATTACAGCCCTGAGCCCATACCAATTACAAAGAAAGTAGAATAACCTCCTTTTTCTCTTATGTGCTGCTTTTATTTAAAGAGTCTTTCCAAGTGGACTGATGCCAACATTTCTACCCTGAGGACTTTTACAGCACTTTCACAGACGTCTGGCAGAGACTACAAATTTATGCAGTGACCCGCTCACCAGTCTGAGGCCATATTCACCACAATGTCCAGGTACTGAGTGACCAATTTACATCACCACCTGGCTCCCTTCCTAATGTTACATGTCAAGGAGTCCCTCCAAATGGTGGAACCACCAGCATAATATGTGGGACTTCTGTTAAACTGTGTGGCAAGAAAAAACAAAAATAAAAAACCAAACAGTGAGAAATGCACACCCACTAATCCTTTGGTGAGAACTCTTACATTCAGCTTCACTATAGAGGATAAGATTTACACATCCTGTCAGCAGCCACCCCAAGCTAAAATGTCCTTATCAGCTTGTAACAGGTGTGCCTCCAGCAAGCTCTCAACTCCACAGGAGGGATGTGAGAGAAAAATTAGAGAAGCCCCTGACACATGGCTCTGCTCCTCCACAGAAGGGGAGATGCTTCTGTGAATCAGTTGGCAACTTCTCTCCTGACATTAATGGGAGTGTAAAACCAGGATTTTACCCTAGCCATATGTCTTTTAACAGTTGTCTCATATGTGAATCCTCACATAGGAACCACCTTTGTCAAGACGGGCATTAGTCACCAAGAGGAAGCCAAATCTCTCTCTATAACCCAGAAACAATTTTCCTGGCGTGCTTCCTTCCTGCTTATCCCTGCCAGCAGAGAAAACTGCACTGTGAGGATGGCTGGACATGAACACATGGCCACAAATGGTGCCTCTATAGTGAAAAATCTGTGCTAGAGATGGCCAGCTGGCAAGTACTTGCAAGGATCTCCCTTCAAATTCTTCTGTTCCAGGCTGGTTTTTTTTTTCCCTCTAAGTCTTATTTCTCTTAGCACTCCTGCTTGAGGTAAAGTACTACATCAGTCTGCAGGAGTTAATGTCTCCCTTTCATGGAACAATCTGTACAATTGCTGAAAACGTCACTCCTGAACTAGGAGAGCTGCTTCTGAATTAGAAGAAGGTGATAAAATGCTTCTAAGTGCACTAAAACACACCCCAGGGAGTATGGGGTGGTGATGGGGATGAGGGTTACATGAGTTAAAATTTAACATTCTTGAGATAATTAAAGCTGATATTTTGCTGTCAGGAATTTGCATTATGATCCCTTTTGACTCTAACCAGAACCCACTGGTTAAATGAGAATTACACCATTAGCTTAGGATCAGGTCCATTGACTTCAGAGAATGTAAGTCCCTGACATATAAGAAGAAAAGCTTACAAAACACCAATAAAACCAAAACTAAATATAAATTAATATTTCCACAATCTTTCTAATATATAAATTCAATTCTACACATATTTAGGCTATGCTTTTTGTGTCTATTAAATAGTCCTGGTGGTATAGGGTTCATTTGCATTTGAACCTCTGAGAGGGGAGAGTGCTGATTTATAATAAAGACACATATGTTCTGAAATGACTGTGTGAGTCATATGATACAAATACATAGATTTTAATTCATAAAACCAGTTTTAAACATCTTCAGTTTAGTGTGTGACATTTTATGTTTGATAATGGAATTGATGTTCATTCTAAAATTATTCACTCTAAACTACTTGTATTTTCATTTATAAGTTACACTGAGCAAAATGCATTTAAGCTCATCAACCAGCTCAGTAAAACCCACATCAGAGGATTTCTTTTTTAATGACACACCTATTGAATTAACAGTTGTCAAGATCATATACCTTGCCCATTCCACTGATTGGATTAGATAATTTCTTTGGTTTCCTCCACCATACTGTCAACTGCAGGAGATTAAATCTTTGTGCTCTTGTACTTCAGCTTTTTTTATATTATCATTATTATTATTAGAATATCATCCTTTTCAATTCTGTTCTTCTAACAACACCAGCCTCTAAACCAGTGTGCCAGTTTTTAACCACAAATCTTTCCTAGTTTTATTCTGTGTGGTTTAGCCACAGAATTCCTTCTACTAGCTGATCTGCAAAGCTGCTTTTAGTTGTTCCATTAAATCATTGCTGCAGAGAGGAAATTGACCAGGTGACAATGACTGGGCTGAATAAGAGTTATAGTTCAGGAATTAACCAGGTGCGGGTGATCAATCTGTGAACACCAGTTTTTCATATATTTAGCTCACACTTATGTTTCCCCTTCTCTTTCATTTCATTGCCATGCAGTGCCTCAAATTGTTTTGAAAGAGTTTCTAGGAAGGAAACATGATGGAAAGGAAGTGGAACAAGTTATATCTAAGGTGCAAGAACCTTATAAGGTGCAGTGAACTACAGGAAAAGGTTGGAAGGCATTATAATGTTCTGTAAATTCCCTGTCCTGAGAGTGATTGAAATATTTCTTTAAATCAGCATAGCCAGACACTTCTGTACTGTGAAGGTGGTGAGAGGGTGACACAAGTTGCCTAGAGAGATTGTGGATATTGCATCCATGGAAGTGTTCAAGGCCAGGCTGGAAGGGGCTCTGAACAACCTGGTCTAGTAGAAGGTTTCCTGCCCATGGCAGAGGCGTTGGAATGGCATGATCATCCTTCCAAACCAAGCCTTTCTAATGACTTTAACCAAGTGTTAACAGGAGCCAATGTCTGATGCACATGCAATCCTTTGAATACTCCTGCACAAGTTAGAGTTCATTAAAAACAGAAGGAATTAGTATTTGCAGAGCATTCTAGTATTCCTGGCGCTTTTTTCCAATTTCTTTACCTTTGAGGGGTCATTATGTCAATGCATAATACTTTTAAATAGGAGACTTTTGTCTTCTCTTTTTCTTTTTAATGAAACAATGTAGAAATTAGTCAATACTGTTTCCATTCATTAGGTGTCAATAATTTTTTTTGTAAAAAACCAGTTACTCTTACTTTTTTTTATAAAAAGTTTTCTTCATTTTTTATGTTTCAAATTGAATTTCTGATTCACCACACACAGACCATCAGAGCATCTGTGATTGGCTGAAAATTCACTTCTGCTTTATTATCTCTCAAATTCATGTAATCATGAAATTATCTTAATAAGCCAATGCTTTCAATGAAACTAGAATGTATGGGCAAGAGATGGATTTGTAATAAAACGCAGTCTAAAATGTGTTTTATATATACATATAAGTAAATTATATATAATATATTATGATAGATATATATTTAAATTCCAAAAGAGAGTTATTACAATCTACTAGATACATTTGAAGAATTATATTCCTCATAATTAATGTGTTTTATATTTGTATAGAAGAAGACAGGCACCTGGCTTTAGAGTTCACTTTGAGTCTTACCTCAGAGATCACACTTCTTAGAGAAAATGTTGTGAAAATTACCTGAATAGGAGGGGAATTCTTACAATTTTCCAGGAACATTCTTGAAATCACAATTCTCTTAGCATCCTAATTAAAATGGTCACCCACATATATGGGAAAGAATGATGGGAGGCCCTATTATTGCCTGGTACATGATTTGTAAAATAGAAAATTTAATGCAAAGTGCAAAAATTAAACTATGCTAATTATTTTCTTTAAACGAAATGCACAACATTTTAAGACACTTTACATATTGCAGAGGAGTTCTAATTCAGAATTAAATCTAGAAGGAATGATGACATGTATCTTCTTTCTGGTTTAACTATGAACCTACTAACAGGAATTTACTGTGTTTAACTGAATAATAGATATAAGAGCTATACAATTAAAAACAGTGTAATGGGCTTCAACCAACTGTATTTTCTTTGTTCATATATTAACTCAAGGGCCTCTGCTTGTGCTAGCTATCATCCCAGCACATGTGGCCTTTGCACAAGGCCTGAAATTGTAAAATCTTGTATGTGCTCTGGAGAATTTTTGCATCTTTCACTCCATGCTTTCTTATGAGAGAATTTTCTTCATCTTTGCTAGAGCTACTTGGAATAAAATAGGTATAGCTTGTTGGAACGCCTTCCAAAGTCATTTAAAATACTTTAAAGCCAAATAATTTGTGAATGAACAACTTAAACATCTCAAAATCTATTCTCCTGCTTCACATGTTTGATTTATATATCACATTTTTAATTGGAAGAAATTGAAGAGTATACTCTTCAATTAGAAGCCAAAAGGAGAAAACTTCTCTTATCCTGAGCCATGTTAAAGAAAGACAAAAAACCAGAGACACCATGAATATTTTCAGATGGACAGTGGTTATCCTCCATTTTCACAGACCCTTAATTTTTAAGTAAATCAAGCTAATTGTCAGAAGTAGGCACCATTTTGTGGATCTTTCAACAGATAGTTCTCCAAGGCTCTCAGCAATTTATCTCTCCTGCTGTGTGATTCTCTTAGAGAAAGGGAGCAAATTGTTTGAAGACCATGAATAATTTTAGCCTGACTGTGGTCCATTCCAGGTATTCTGTGATCTGAAGTGGAGTCTTAAAGAAGAATCTGCTATAACCAGTTTTATTTTTCTTTTGTTTGTGTTGTGTAAGCAATCAGGAAAGAAAACACAATCAGGTTCTTTAGAAAAATGGAAATTGCTCAACCTATTGTTTCTTTTTTGTTTTTTTCCTATGACTTCATCAAAGTAGGACTGTGGATGTTAACAATTAGGTGTTTCTTCCGAAAGCTTTCCTTTAGTGTCAAAGCTGTAAAAGAGGAGATGGAACATGCTTCATATTATTTTGCTAACTACCTTCTGGTACTCCACCACATTTTAATATTTCAATTGCAATTTTGAAAAAAATCAGTCAGTAGATACAAGCATATATGTATATTATTTTCTTAACTTATAATTAGACAACTGAGAAAAAATGCATATATCCTTGTCTTCAGGTTTATAATGCAAGAGAAAGGGCATAGCTTTGCAGAAGATTAACAAAACGAAGTCTGAATTCTGAATCAAGTGTTGTTTTAAGAAAATCCTTTTTACAAGGTTAAACACATCTAAGATCCATGTGTATTTTTCAGGAACTCCCTGACATTAGGGTACAGTCACAATGACCAAAATCTGGTACATATATGAACACCCAAAATTCCTTTAGAGACAGTGAAACACTGAAATTCAAAGTCGTCCAGTGAAAATGATGCTGGCTTGTTTCCATTTTCTGTTAAAGTTGCTCAGTTATCTCCTGAACTGTCTTGTAAGAGGTTGGTCAATTTATTGCATTGCAGTAACAACTTGTCCTGTGAGCAAAGCAAAATACCTCAATGCCATGATCAAACTAGATTAGCAGTACTTGGCATTTTGGAGGTTCAAATAAACAAAGATTAGCAAGAGGTCCAAAAGTCGGCAGTTTTAACAGCTTTTATTCCTATGTATGTGGATGTACACACCATTTCATATCAAGCTTCATTACAAGTAGGTGTTACTAGACAATTTCTTTCATTTCTGAATCAAGACTGGGAAACATATTGCCTGCCATATGTGTGAAGCCTAGGAGCTTGTCTAACTAAACAGCTAAACAAAAGCTTTTAAATATTAATTAAAAATATTGTTAACAGATATGCTATGCCTCAGGAACAATGATTTAAATAGGTATTTTGAAAACGTTATTTCTGTGCACAAGAGTTCTAAATCTCTCCTATAAAAAAGTCAGAGTCATTCCACAAAATCTTCCTTCACAATGCAAAAGATAGACCTAAAATAATGCCACACAAAAATTCATGTCTCTAGAGGCATATATTTTAAAGTAGGTATCAAAACAAATAACGTTACATATCCCCAAAGAATACATTGACCTTAAAGTGTTTTGTAATAGATAAAAAAATAGTTAAGTAAATAGAGCAGTACTGAAAATATTTAAGCTAGAGAAGAACAAGGAAATTAAATATTTCTATAAAAAATAGTTCATTTATTCTTCAAACAAACTGAAAGATGTGGTGGGAAGGGGAGGAGAGGAGAGGAGAGGAGAGGAGAGGAGAGAGGAAAAGATGCAAAGCACAGTTCTTTTCCTATGGGATAAGATCCTTCCTGAGCATTCTCTTCCCTAGACTGAATAATCCCAGTGCTCTTGTCCTCTCCTTGTAGTGCACAAGCTCCTTTCCCTTATCATTTTAGCAGTCCTTCGCTCGGCACACTCCTGTATGTCCATGTCTCACATGTTGGGGAGCTCAGCCCTGGTTTCACANAGGATCATTTAAGGATGACTAAAAGTTAAAGCATGTTACTAAGGACATTGTCAAAAATCTTCTTAAGCAAGAAGCTTACAATCCTGTTCCAGTGTTTGACCATCATCTCAGTAAAGACATGTTTCCTAATGTCATATGAAAATCCCCTTAAGCAATTTTGAATTAAACACTGAAATAATGAAATTAGGAGTACTATGATGTAGCAGCAGAAGTTGGGTAAAGATCATTCTGAGACATTTTTCATAGTTTTGTGCCATTGTAACAGAGTATTTGCTTATTGTCATTCTCATTATGTGACAGACCCTCCACTGCTGGTCACCAGCTGCAGATCATGAAGACAGAGACCAAGCCACTCCTTTGCTTCTTTTACCTGTAGTAGGATAGCACATATACTGATGCATATTAAAATAGTTGGTTTCAGCAAAACAGTTGAACTATCACTTACCATTGTCAGCACAAATACTAACACAGAGCACCCAGAGTAAACTTCTACAATGACTCATGATATGTTCTGTGTGATTTACTTTCACAGAAAACCTTGTCTATTAAAACAGACTAGAATGATAGACAATGATGCTTGTGCTGACAAAGCAAAGAAACTCAAAACCACAGTGGATGGCAGGTAGGCTTCATTGGCTACTCCAAATAAGCAAGTATCAAAGGATGTAGTAGGAAAGAAGGTGCAACCCTATATCTAGGAAAGCTAGTAAAGTAAAGATGAAAATACTATTTTCAGTTGTCTGACCAAGGCCCAGGCTTCTTGGCATACTACTAAAGACACCAGAACAAATTAAATTCACTGAAGTCAGTGTAGCTGAAGGTGCCTCATGTTGTAGAGCAGAAAGGCCTTGCAAACTGGAGGCCTTGTTGCCCTTGTAAAATCCTTGCTCACTTCTGCTACTTCAGCTAACCAGAGAGCATTCTGGGAATGACTCAGCTAAACTAGAGGTGAAAAACAAGTTCCATAACTGGAAAACAATTGTTAGAACCAGTAAGTGCTCACACTGTGGGGTTGGCGATTGGTTACACCTGAAGCATGTTCCTATCATGGTTTATGGTGATTGGTTAAACACGTTTGTTGTGCCTCACAAGCATGGAAACTCATAACAATGTAACAGTTTAAGAACCCTGGATTTTTACAATAAAATGTCTTTGCTTATCATCATCTTGTGGCATCCATGCAATTAATCACTGCAGCCTCATGGAGTTTTTTAAATCTCCTTCAATTTAATTCTACCCAGGGACATCAAACATAGTTTGTGGAAAGGGCTGAATACTACGTAAAGTTACAGAAATTGGCTTCTATATATGTTCAATGTCACATAACTTTCTCCTGAGCAGATTCACAGTGCCCTGACAGCCAGGAGAGCCGTCCTGTTCTGTGAGGCATCAGGCCCAGAATTGCCAGCTGGGCAAGGGAGGGGATTGTCCCACTCTGCTCTGCAGTGGGGCAGCCTCACCTCGAGTGCTGGGGGCAGTTTTAGATTCCACAAAAAAGACATTAAGCCATTAGAGAGGGTCCAAAGGAGGACCATGAGGACGGTGAAGGATCTAGAGGGGAAGCCATATGAGGAGTGTCTGAGGTCACTTGGTCTGTTCAGCCTGGAGGAGACTGAGGGGAGACTCCATTGCAGTCTGCAACTTCCTTGTGAGGGGAACAGAAGGGGCAGACACCGATCTCTTCTTTGTGATGACTGGTGACAGGACCCGAGGGAATGCCTTGAAGTTCAGTCAGGGGAAGTTTATGTTGGATAGTACGAAAGGTTCTTCCCCCAGAGGGTGTTTGGGCACTGGAACAGGCTCCCCAGGGCAGTGGTCACAGCACCAGCCTGACAGAGTTCAAGTGCTTGGACAATGCCTTCAGGTACATGGTGTGACTCCTGGGGGTGGTGCTGTGTACGGCCAGCAGTTGGATTCAATTACTTTTTTGGGTGCATTTCAACTCAGCATATTCTATGATTCCATCCAGGTACAGTTTGGTTTCTGGTTTATTTTTTTTCTGTATCCGATTGTTTTTTTCTGACATCTACTGCTCTTCTGAGTGTCGTTCTTTTCTTTCATCTGTAATTTTGTCTCTTCATTGTATCCTGGAAGTAGAATGAAATGTTCAAGAAATCATCACCCAGCTTCACGATTGACACTCCAAAGAACTGTGAGGCAGCTCACACTTCAGTGGGTAACTCCATCCTCAAATTTCTGCCTGAGTTTACATTAAGTTCACATTCATTTCATCTCACAATGTTTCATTTCACAAAAATAAGGGTTTTGTTTCTTCTTTTATTAAAAAAATTGAAATCCTGAGCAACCTGAATGTAGTCAATAGCAAAAAAAAAAAACAAAACCTGTATCCAAGCCCAATCAGAACACCTAAATCCATCAGTAAACCTTGTTTAGCTTCCATTTAGTAATATGACAGTATCTGCATGCAACTTTTTTAAGTATAAAGGCATTAAATAAATATATGAAAAAAATTTTAAGGATTAGATTCCTTCTTTCTTTTGCTTCTTTGCAACATCAGTCAAAATCAAACAGAACCAACCCTGCTCCCCACATATCCCAGAACAAAGAAAATAAAATCTCAAATCTTCTGTCTGCACATGTTTATCTATACCCCTGAATTAAATAAGCTCAATAACTGTGACAAAGAGACATTGGCTCTCAGCCTGATGCCATACCACTAATGGGGAGCAGAATGTAAATTCCACACATGGGAGGATGTTTTCATGTGGTAACTCAATATTTTTCCAAATTGGATTCAAAGAAACTTCAATCAGCAACTTTACTTTTTATTAGAAATATTAATTTTCAGGGCAAAGGTTTTTTTCTTCTGGCTTCTTTGGCATGTTTCTGTCATGGGTCTCATGAACATCACACGAAGGAAATTCTGCTCTCTCATGGCTTCAAAAGGTTAAAAAAAAAATATTGTTTTTTGTTTTCTGAGTTACAATTTTTTTTCAGTATGTCTTGTGTGCTCCTCTCCCAGATAGTCTTCCTGTGAGTTTATGCATCTGTTTTGCTTTCCATTGCTATGCAAGTAATGACTTTCTAGACTAGTCCAAGGCTTTGCCTTTGTGCTCCACTCCCAGCCCTTTGTTTCATGACAGTTATTTTTCCCCCTCTGCCAGCAGTGTTAGCTTGTCCTCTGCACTGGCTGTTTGCTGGCCTGTCAACAGCATGGACACGTGTTCTTTGTGGTCTTCACGGACTCCCCCAGCCATCACCATATTGCCACTTGCTCAAAGCATCTTCTGATACAGGCAGCTCTTTCTGCACTGTGCAGGCATTTCCCTTCCTGTTATAAGAGAAGATAAAACTTTTTTTTTTAAATCTGATAAGAAATGAAATTTTTGGTAACTGCTTACCAAAGAAACAAAACAGGTCAGGTTCTCTCCTTCCCCTACGGATGTTGCTGAGTTCACTCAGGATGTTATTGCACAGAGTCTTTCCAGTTCTTTTGATGACAAGTCCTTATGAATTCCAACTTATACATTATTCATAGTCTAATAAAAAACATCTCCAATCATGAACTCAGTTCTTTACTCTGATTGTTCCCTGTGTTTTTTACCTTTTCCACAGTCAGTGGCATTGCTTTTATTGTTTTATTTGCTTCTGGAGTGCCATGGATGATGAGTCTGTCCATGATTAGGATTTTCAAAGTAGTTAACATTTTCATATTCAAATATAAGGAATAGGAAAGAAATGGACACTGCATTAGGAAAACTTAATCTGTCTGATGTCTGGGTTTAAACTGTAAAGAAATATATATTGTTTCAAATAGTCTTAATGTGTTTCTTTTAATCTAAATTACATTCCAAGTTTTAACACTGCTTTCTTTAAATTATGTTGTTTTTATAAGTAATGAAATGTAATGAAGGTGTGTCTTGGTTTGGAAGACAGGCGTCTGCTAAGGAAGGTGGAAAACTGCCTTAGAGGATATTACCCCTCCCCCCTCCAAATTGTTATAAGGTCGAAATCAAAGGCTCTCAGGCAGAGATATGGGAAAAGGAATAACAGTTCTTTACTGGTATCTATAACGAGGAAAACAAGCAACAATAACAGTAGCAATAACAAATAAACAAACCAGAAACCCGGTAGCAGCTTTCTTGGGCTGCCAGACACCACCCCTCCCCTTTGGTGCAGTTACGGTCACGGCCGGCAGGGGGCGCTGTGGCGCGAGCTCAGCTCCTCGGTGATGGCGGACGGAGCTGAGGGCGAGGCGGCTGCACGGCGAGCGGAGCTGTAGCAGGGAATCTCAGGGCAGCAAACTGGGCGGCAGAGCTTGTCCACTCGAGCCGGCGAACAAAAGGGGAGCAGAGACTCCAGCAAGGAAGAAAAAACCAGCAGTGCTGAGCTCCCGCGGCAGCAGCGAAGGGAAAGGAAACAGCAGCTGTCTCCTCCAACAAGTCCCGGGAACAAGTGTGTCTCTGCCCACGGCCAACCACCTTTTTCCTCTCTTGCCACACCTGGCTATGTTTTTAGTCTCTTAAGTGCGTCTTTGTCCCTTAGGTACCCAATCGTTACCTCTTAAGTACCCAGTCGTTAAGACTCGTTAAGGTCTGTCTAGCCACAGGATGGAAAAATTCCCAACCTCCAACAAGGTGTGAAAAACTAAAAATTCTGCTTTAAAATTTCAAGAGGAAATACATCAGCATTTCCAAAATGGAAAACACTTTGTTTAGAAAATGTTCAAATTATATAGCTCCATGTTTGACATGGTCTGCTTTTTATTTTGCCCAAAATTATTTGCAAATCTGTAACTCCCCCCAAAAATATTTTTTTTACCAAATTCACTGTTCATTAAATCTTCACAGATCTGATGGTGAATACTACAGAAAAATAACAATGGCTATTGTCTGTCATAAAACAATATGCTGTTTCAAAAAATTTGCTTACGATAGACCTGGAAATAAGTTTTATTTATATGTGTCAAATATATCAACAGTCTAGAATCCTACAAAGGGTTAGAGGATTTGGTTATATAAAATGTCCTATTCAAAGTGAGACTAGTCCTTCATTTTAAATAAGTACATAGTATGACTATGGCTGCTCTCTGGACCCGAATTTAAAATTTCTTGGGAATTTCTATATTTGAAATGTATTGTATAATGACTGTGGTTTTGGTTTTTATTTTTTTGTTGTTGTTTTTTGGTGGGGTTTTTTTGTTTTTGTTTTTTTGTTTGTTTGTTTGTTTTTTGGGTTTTGGGGGTTTTTTGTGTTTTGGGGGTTTTTTTGGGTGTTGGGGGAAATGAAATCAAATCAAAACAAAATAAAATTCTGTCTCATGTCCCATTGGCATTTTTAATGCCACGGGAAAAGCTGTGACAGTATATTACACTTCTTTACGTTGAACAGTATAGGAAAAATTTTTCATCTTCATCAGTCTGGCTGCTCTTTTCAAGTGTTTCTTGTATCAGGAAGGTCAGATAATCAAAACCCCACATTGTTCTCAAACTGCTTCTGGAATTTGTGTACATATCCAATCAACTTTCACTATCAAGAAGGTTTTAAGTCAGAAATATTCTTGAATGTTTTAACATGGTATCAGTTCTGTGTATTGGGAGATGCCAGCTATATACATGTACCCATGCTTGTAACTGGCAAATGTCCAGAAGTCAAAACATCATTGATATAACAATGAAAATGTGGAAACAATTTTCCCATGAGTCAACAAATTCATTGACTTTTACCTAGAATAATCATCCTTTCAATAGCTCCCTCTATGTTTTCTGTTATGTTAAAAAGCGAAGATGAAAACCAATCTTCACTTTCCCAGAAGCAATTCCTCATCATTATTTTAAAAGCATTTTCAATTCAAAATGAGGTATAGTACCAGCATTGAGTCTTAAAGACACACTTTTAAGGAACATAATATTTTATTTTCATATTAACTCATCAGTCCATTACACCAATCTTTATCTATTATCTAGAACACATCTTTTGAGGTTCTCCCTCAATGCCAACCTAATAAATTGACAGAACAGCTTGCTTTTTTTCCTTGAGATTTCTAGATACTGAGTCAAAATGAAACTTCTCTTTTTCCAAGCATATTAATGCACTGGAGGTGCAGATGTGGTAATCACTAAAGGCAGGATACTTACATATTTGCTTACTGCTTATGTGAAGATGGAGCTTTTTGGTTTTGTTTTGGGGGGGTTGTGTTTAGGTTTTTTTTTGTTGTTTGGTTTTGGTTTTTTGTTGGTTTGCTTTTGTAGTTTTTGGGGTTTTTTGTAGGCTTTTTTCTGTTTGCAGGTTTTGTTGTTGCTTTTGAGTAAAGTTAAAACTGTCTATGAAACCTCAAAGCTAGCAATAACCAGTGGAAAAAACATGGTGCTGGATGTGATATGTCTGAGATGTCTTTGTATGACCAGGATTCTGAAAGTGGACGTACACATAGTGGACATAAATATGTAGTGCTAGTAATATTGGTATCTCTGCTTTCAACTTAAATACAGCTCAGTACTGAAAATTACTGTCTCATTGCAGGATTAGATTGCCTGCTTCTACTGCCTCTGCTTCCACTGAATTTTGCCAAATTCTCGTTAACACTTAAACGGAGTAGAACAGCTTTATCAATTTTATACACCCATATATTCCGGGAGTCTTAAATGGAAGAAATTATGTACCTTGCAAATTTTTGTGTAGAGTTGTTGATCTGGGAAATTAATGGTCAGTCTTATACTTTTCAAAAAGGAAAACGAGAACTTTATTCCTGCAAGTTACCACAGGAAGATCAACAAAACTCTATAGTCAACAGAATAAAATATTTTTGGCAAAGCTGACAAAATAGTGTGACTTCTTTACTCATGTCCACAACCAGATGGGGATATAAATGTAATGTTATTTTCTTGAGCTCTATTCTCAAACTGAATCAAGATGTAAATGGACTTATTCCAACACTGCCTGGTGGTGACCAAAGTCACTGTGAGACAGCTGATATTGATATAGCAACAATTACAGCCACGATTTTGTTGTTCAACACATGGGTCTATATTCCCAGCTTGAGGAAGATAGCTCTGTCATTTTTGTGATGCATCATGTCTTTCTGTATTTTTATCATATGTCATAAAATGACAAAAGTGATTCTTCCATTTTTCTGGACAACACTAATACACACATTTATATATATTTTCATTCAAAACATTATAATTCATCTAATAAAAATCCAGTATTTCAGAGGCAGAATGTAAAACTCACAGGTATTGCGAAATAATTCCAGCTGTAGACAATGAGTTTTATTAACCTGAAAACCAAAAAGATGTTCAGTATCCACCACTTCTCTCTTAAGTATATTTGAAATTTCCTATCAGAAGTCCACTAGGCTGCTTTAACTTCCTTCCAAAAAAACCCTCATATCTTCAGAAGTAATGTAAAATTGAAATAAAAGAAAATGAAATTCACCATGACATGGAACAGACAAAACTCTGCAAAAAGAAAAATTGGTTTCCTTAGTCATGCTCAGATAATTTGAATAAAACTTGCTTCCTCTATTCCCACCAAGGTGGAATGTTTTTCATAATAGTTTAAGTGGAAAAAAACATACCTGTAAAGAGAAAAAACCAGTTAAAACACTTTTCTTGTGGAACAAGGTTTTCTACTCTGCTTACTTTAATTAAGTGGAGATTTTTTTTTTCCTGTTTGTTCAGTGAATTCCCACGTCTTGAATTTCCATACCCCATATCTATTTAATACATGAGAGTCAGGAAAAGTCACACACAAGCCCAAAGCCAAGGTCACTTTTTTGCTAAAAAGAGTGTTCGGCTTTGACTTAATGTCCACTGTGTGCTCTGTGCGATTTGTACTTCACAACTCCAAGCTGACTTACTGCATTTGCTTTAATCAGTTTTGTTTTCACAAGGCCCGAGGTGCTCCTTTTTAATTAGCATAATGAACAAATAGGAGTTATTTCGTATCTTAGTTTGTCTCTGTAGAAGGGTTCATTAAAATGACTGGATTTATCTTATTAAACAGGAATATTCATTCTATGCTAACACTTCCTCTGTTGCATACAGGATAGAGCTACATATAAAGCAATTTCTTTAATTTCTGTCCCTCAGTAAAGCTTTTTAAAAATTTCTGTCCCGCAGTATAACTATTGTGTGAGGGCAGGACTTCAGTCTGGGGAGTGTGGAGTCTTATCTCTGCCCTCCAGCACAACCAACTTGACTGGTCCTGCAGACTACCTGCACCTGGTGGTACCTGTTGCAAGATATTCTCTCAGCATAAGGAGGCACCAAGTGTCTAAGACTTTGCTAATGGGAGCCAGGAAGCAGGTCCCACTGTTTGAACACAGCTCTAATGAATCATTAGAGGGAAAATGGTAACCCAGTCTTTCACCTTAGGCTGTTTGAACTTCCAAATACACAGATGGTTCTCCAAGCCCTGAGATAACGAACCTGCAGAAGTAAATTTAAGTTTTTATAGGATTTGATTTTGATGGGATTTCAATAAAATGTGTGCAGAGGAACCTTATAACTTTTGAAAAGAAAAGAGCAAGTATTTCTTTCAGTTTCTTAAGTTAACCTAAACAAAACAAACAAAACAAACAAACAAACCAAACCAAACCAAACCAAACCAACAACAACAAAAATCTAAAAGGTTCACTTTAAGCTTCTTTCATAGCTTTCATATAATTTTCATGTGTCTGCATTTTAGCAGCTATGTATACCACAGCTGTATATCACTGCCAAGATCTGTGAAGCATTTCCTAAAAATGCATGTTCCACTTTAAAATGTTTCACTTAATAGTTACTGTTTTATGTACAATTCACTTGGAGTCCACAAATGAACCAAGGACCAAGAAGAAAGTACCATAACATCCTTAGTAAGACTGGATTCTGCCTCATCTAGGCATCACAGTAAACCTGATACACCACAGGGTCTGTGCAGGTAGAAAAAACCTACCCTGCAGCAACGGTAGTGCCTATTCAAAGGACTCCCTGAAGCAGTAAGACCCTTCACAATAGGAGGAGGATTTGTGGGGTTGCTCCTGGTCCCAAGCCAAACCCCTCATCACCACTAATGCCCCGCTGTTCTGTTGGCACACAGAGTGGCACGGTCCACTTTTGTGCTGCTGTTGAAATGGATATTAGAGTGACACAGTCCTCTGTGTTTTCTTACTGCATCTCTACAAGTTGCCTTTAATTGTTCTGAGGCAGAGCTTAGAGTAACTTCTCAGTTAGACATTTTCTGAAGTCAACTGTTGAGTGTTTTTCTTTTTGGAGTGTGCAAAAGGTGCCCAATTTATACTTTATTCAAACTACAAAATTGATTTCTGTGATAATGGTCACCAGATTTGCTCAGGGTGAGGATGGATTGCTCTTGTTATACTCCTATGCAATACTAGTCATCTTCAGGATCAAATAGCATTTGGAAAGTTTCCTGTGGTGAGTAGGCTTAAGGTTTTAATAGCTTCCTAATTCCCACAGAACAGGTTTTCAACCCACCCTATAGAATTTGTGTGAGCTTCCCCATATGAAAGCGTGACGTCTGACGGCTTGTTATTTTTGGCATCATATTCATATCAATTATAGTGCCATGAAATGAATTAATTCTGTGCCAAACACGTTATCAGTCTGCTTTGGAAACATTTAATGACTATGTTGAGTTCACTTTATAAAGGGCAGGTGATTTTACCAAATATAATAATATGGAAATTCAAGTTTTGTTGCAGATAGAGTGGGAACTTCAGAAAAAAATTTCATAAATAAGCTCTGCCACCATGTCTGAGGGGCAGAAAGAAGTCCTCTGTGTATTTAAATTCCTTCTCAGAAAGGAGTTTAAAAGCAGGTAATCCTTTCTTAGCCTCAGATTTTGGCAATAGTTTAAATTTAAGGAAGTTATAGAGGTGTAATTAAATATCTTTGTCCTGCAAGTTCTAATGATGGCAAATCAGATAAATTTATAACAATTAATTATTTATTAAACAAAGATAACAGATGAAAGATCTTGATCAGGACTACTTACTACATGTATAAAACTAGAAAGAACTACTGGTAGATTACAGAATAACATAAAATAGTGCATGGCATCGAGGTTCCTTTATTAAAGCTAGCAAAAGAAACGGGATTGATTAGGAGTCAAATGTAACTTACCACTGAAACGATGATAATGGACACAAATGAAACCCTGGGAGTAACTGTGATGCAGGTGTCCCTACCCATGGGAGGAGCTCCACACATTTCCAGGAAAATGTGTATAAGATTTCTACTTTGTGGAAGTCTGCTGTGGCTTTCATGGTTGTAAAGTAAATGGTTGTCAGCCAAAAATCCAGTTTATCTTGTCAAATCTCACTTTAAAAGTAAGATGTTTTTGGCAGCTAGGAGATACCAGACCAGTGCTAACCACACAGCACCAAAATAAGTCACTACAAGACGGCTTGTCCTATTTGAGTCATCTGGCCAGTTAACAAGCAACAATTAACTTCTTGTGGGGAGTGAGATGCCCTATTACAAGCTTACAATCTGTGTCTCAGAAAATTGGATGTAGACTTTGACAGTGAGCCCACAGCAATGTCTACAAGCTATTGAAGTCCTTACATGCTCTCAGCATTTATCAACTATTTATGTTTTAATACAAATGTTTTGTGTAAAGATAAATCTTGTGTCCATGTTTCACTATATTTAGAAAGGAAAGGACCTTCAAAAGTCTCTAAAGAGTTATCTTGCCCTGCCTGCTGTCAACATGAACCAGATTTGTGTTTTTTAAGGAAAATTTAGATGGGTGTAAAGGCAAAATCACAACTGCTTTCAAAGAAGGACTGATAGCAGCTGGGCCAATTGACTTATGGATACATCCATCTTCAGCTGTTCTAGATTCTGAATATATTCTTAGTAGAAATAGTGTGGTGGGCTTCTTCGGATTGTAATTTTTTTTCCAAAAACATGAAGTGACTTTGAGGAGATTTTAGAGGTAAAATAATATGGCGAGGGATATAATCTCAAATAAACATTAAATGTTAAACTAGAGAAAAGAAAAAAACAAGGGAGAAAGGAAAGTAGAAAAATAATTTTTGAAGCATTTTTTGCCTGAAAATGTTAATAAATTTAAAAGAATCTGGACGAGGTTCAAGGATCTTCTGAACACAGTCATACAACATTATTTGCTGAATGAATAGAGCTACTAAAAATAAATTGAAGAAGATGTAGACTTTCATATCACTTGAGTCAGAGAAGGTTACTCTAAGTTTATTTTATAATAAATATAACATATTAGACAGCCAATAACTTATTTTCACTACCATAATTTCTTAAGCTTTTCAATAGATTTGATTTATTTAATTTTAAAGAATCTGTCATATTACTTTTATTTTATTGAACATGCAGAAGCTTTTCCTGAAAATTATGCAATCTTCGACAAGGTATTTGATAGAAAATACATGGTAAATATCGTAGTAGCTCTTTCTTTGTCAGGAAATCTGGTTCAGGACAGGAAACAATGAAAGAGAAGGAATACATGGACTGTGAAGATGGAACCGAATATTAAAGTGCCATCCCATGCTCCAGGTTGTAATGCTAATTCAGTCAGAGTGTTGGGGTGAGCTACTGCATTACACCTAAATGCAAAGTCAGGTTCATGAGCACAGGAGTCAATCTTTTTTTACCCTTACTCCCTGAAAACGAGTAAGAACACTGATTCTCTAAGACAAGAAAGCCTCTGCTAGGAGCTAACAGTAGTTTACAAAGTGATTCTTATGCGGGATAAAATGTAACTTTCAAAATTGTCATATGCTTTGTGATCAGTGATGGAGCCCTTACCTTTTCAAAGTACCTTCTAAAGGATTCAGAGTGTAATTTATAATTACAATATTTATAATTATGATATCTGTTACAAATAAAAAATAAGTAGTGAGTTGTTTCTATTTTTCCTTTGGGACAGAGCAAAGACACAAAACAGATTGTTGGATTTCTCCACAAAGATGCATTTGAAAGCTGAAGTTTCATGGAGAATCATAAAAATAGCCCTCAATATATTGAAGAATCATATTATTGTCATGAAAACTGGAATGACATAATAAAATTTCATTATGCGATGAAATCCGCTGCAAAAAATTATGCATTCAACAGATTGTGAATTAGGGTTTTGCACTGTTTACTGCTAAATCATTTCATTTCAGCATGTTTTTAAGGTGTATTTGCAATACAATCTAGTTAACTTTCAGGCATAAAACCACTGTACTCCACTCTGCATTCAGCTACTTATTCCTCATTATTATACTTGAGACTGGCTAGAACCAGAGATTCATAGGAGAAATTAATTTGTGAAAATATCAGGAAGGGAAATTTCAGTATTAGATTTCATTAGAAATACAACATTTTTCAATTTTTGTATTCAATCTGAGTAGATCAACTGGCTCTTGATTTCTTCAGCCAAACATGAGACAGAAAGAATGCCAGGTGGTGAAATATATTTAGTCAACAAATATAAAGTTCAAACACTTGTCTGCATGCCATCTGCATGCCAAAATGTAACAATAAACTTTTTAAATTACTTTAAATACTGAGGACATTTTAGGGAAATCATGAAGGTCTTGAAGCCCTTCCCATTTTCAGTAGTCTGGAAATTATCATGTCATGATTTTCTCAGAAAGAGTTTCCATTGCTATAAGAAATCCTGTTTTATGTTATACATATTAAATGTATCAGTGTCTTCACTATGAGAGCCAAAAAAAGGCTAAGGCAGCAGAATTGACACTGCCTGTGGAGCATGTAAATGCAAAACTGTGACTCACAAAACACATTTTTGAGACACCAAACTTCTGGGCTGGGAGAACTCATTAGTTTCTTTTTAACATTCACCAGGAGCACTTGAGAACCTCAGCCTTCGGCATTTCCTGTATCTCACACGGATGTTGTTTTCCACTGAAACTTTGAGTTATTGTAACAGTTCAGTTTTGGAAGATATTTTTCCACTATACTATTTCTAAGTATTGTATAAATTTTCCTTTAGATAAAATTCATAAACAAATCCCAAATTTAGGCCTGTTCTGTGCTGACTGTTTGTCTGGATAATTAGATTGCTGACTCAGACTCTTTGCTTTATAGCTGGATGAATAAACCCAGCTCAAAACATGTAGTGCTTTGCGGAGATTTAATTTTCAATCTATTTTTGAAAGAAAATGTTTCACAAGTGGGTACTACACTGCACTAGAAAAGGATTTAAGGCACTCTTCCATCCTCAGCATTACCTCTTCAGTTTGCTGTAGCTAGCTTTATTTGGAGCAAGTTAGTTACTGGTAAGTTTTCCCTCAGTTAGAAGTTTCTTCCTGGTTGCCTCGTTGCCCGTGATGCACAGCCTGTACACCTTTCGCAGGGTTTAGGATTGCACCCTGAATTCTCAGACTGTAACCACTGGAAGCTGTGACATGCCTCAGCATGGGAGTCCAGCTATTTGACTTTACTGCAAACTGGCCAACTGGCCCAAGGTTCTCATTATCAGAAAAACTTCTAGTTTACAGATAGGAAAGAGGTTGAGGGTGTGCAATGTTGTCAGTACAGCAGAATCCCTTGTAAATAAATACCCCTATCACTTTTTATTTGAAAAGACCGGTATGGGATACAGTGTCAATAGAGACACGAACAGGGTAGCTTGCATGTATGAGTAGCATAAGATCTTTACAATTAAGAAAGATTTGTTCATTACAGTGGAGTTGTTTCTTTACCGTTTATAAAATATGTCATCCATTTCTTGTGATAGTCTTTGCCGAAACACCAATACAAAGTTCACTGCCATAATTACTACACAGTTACTAGAAATGTCCTAATGTGTGTGGGATTCTTTCTAAAGTGATCCCTACAAAATAGTCTCCACTCTTTCCAAAAGTAAGACTCACATTGCAGGATTACACTGAATTCACCTGCCCCATGCCTAGACTAAAACAGAGGAAGAACGGATGCAAATTTATCTTAACCCCTTACCTATTATACAGAAGAGCAGTATCATCTTTTTAACTATCTTTTCAGCAGTATTATTATGACTTTAAAGAAGGGCAGAATATTGATTAACTTCCATAACTGACATGGAAACAAATCAGAGGAATATTAATTGCTGAGAAACCTTCATAAATTGAAGTGGAATTGCACAGCCTGCAAAGAAGATTAAGAGCTGCTTTTCTCTCTCTTTTTCTAGTTCTGAAATTCTATTATTGTGGTGGGAAAAGTGATAGCTTCTGGTATCCGCAGAGAATACTTTCATTTTTTTCAATCATGTAAATTTCATTTGTTCAGACATCTATAACGAGACAGAGGTAGCTTACAATAATTTACATTTCAATCTCCCAAATGCATGTGAAGTGGAAAACAGTTCTGTGACAATAAAATTTTATTAGCTGAGCTAAGTGTAATTTACAGTTAATATATGAAAAACTTCTCAGTTCACTTCATTCTGTCTGATAAGGCAGAAAGAGCAATATATTAACATAATGGATCTGTGAAGTGGTTAACACTGTTTACTCAACATGTCTATTACACATGGAATTTTAATTTGAGGCTTTTTCAAGGAAAGTGACATCAAGAATTGACAGTTATTGATTCGGCAGCAAGGTGATTTAACTGTTTTTACATAAATGAAAATCAAAATCCAATTAAACTTGACTTTCTAGCTGAACTATTTATCACTGACAGAATGCTGGGTGACGACTACTGCCACATAATAATTTAGGAAAGGGAGAACCACTTGTTTTCCAGGTTATCTGCAGATACAGCAGACCCAGGGGCCTCTAGGCCTTCATCTTCTTAGATGATGTATTATCTCTATGTCCACATCCCCAGGAGTCCTTTACAGATATATTTTAGAATAACCAATTAGACTCTATAAGTCTGGTAAACTGCCAGATGCGCACACACACAGTTACCCTCTGAGTCTGGTCACACTTGAGACCCCAGAAGCAAAAATAACATGGACTACACTGCAAGTCTGGGCGTGTTCAATAAGATTCCACATTAACATATAGTGTGATTTATTGATTATTGAATCAAAAATTAATAAGGTTCAAAATTTTCTGTTGATAAATGCACTGGTATTATTAGAAAGCACTGTCAATAGTATTATAGTGGTATAAAGCTTTTTCAGTAGGAGTCCTTGTATATGGGTATTGCCCATCAACATGACAGGATACAAAAGCTGAGTTGCTTCTGATCTCCTTCTCTGAAGTTACTCTTTTATTGAGAGAGGGGAAAAATAAAGTTTCAATTGATGACATTTCATTTTTAGGTGGAGTTTGGAGTGACTTTAGCCTTAAATGCAAAGAATATACGGGTTTCACTTCATCAGCATATGTAAGGATATGAGAAATAATGTGTATTTTCAAGGCAATAAAAAAAATTCAACTTCTACTCACTAGTTGGGCCATTCCTTTGACTTAATTACTATTTAGCTGCATTATTTAAACAGAATCTAATCAGAAGACCTGTGTGTCTTTCCTTACATTGTTTAATATCTCTCTCAGGGCAGTACACCAAACTTCCTCAGTGTTCCTGCTCCCAAGGTGTCCAGACAGGTTTATTTCTGGTCAGCTATGGCCACCTTAAACACCCCTTCTTGGTGAGAGTTGTCTTTCAGTAATTTTCCACAACTCCTAATAAGTGTGTAGTCTGTTCTTTATTATGATGAAGTCACATTACTTAGATACAATACGTTCTAAAGATCTTATCTTCTATTTTCTCTTTATTGTTTGCAGACAGTAATTAGTAGGTATCCATCCTGAACAAAAGTAGCTAATAGTTAAAAACATGGCTGAAATCCTAAATTTTCTAAGGGAAATCATGGTAATAAAACAAGAGCTCTATTCAACTTTTGAAAAGCAATGGTTCTCACAAAAAATAAATATTTTAAATAATACATAATAATAATTTAGTAATAAAGTTTGCCTCTAAGTTTATTTTAAATTTAGGTTATTGAATTGTAACCCTCTTACAAAAAGAGTATATTACTTATGCCAACATTATAATCCATAAAAATTGTGCTTTCTGAGCCAAAGTGTAACTGAGCTCCCTGTATACACTCAGTCATTCTCTGCTTACCACACTGATGGTGGGGCAAAATTAGTGGAGAAAACTACTGAAGTTAATGTAGAAACAGCCCAACTCATTGTAAAAGTAAGACATCCATCTGTATTTAAAATGTTCCATACAACATAGGTTTCAACTCCTCAAGTTCAAAATAATTTGAAAGAAATAGTGTTGAGAACTTAACAATAAAATGGTATCTAACACTCTTCCTAAATTAAATGATAAATTACTTCTTGTTGGGAATTTCAGCATAAAATATTACTTAGAAATAATGATGCCTACTGCTCTTTTTTACTGCATTTTTGTTGGCTGTGCTAATATTACTCTTATGAATTATGAAAATGGATAAATACTCCCCAATTGTTAGAGCAATTTGATTATGATAGTTGTTTTTCATGCCTTTCTATCATCACAGAATCTTACATGAAGTTTTTGTTGCGCAGCCTGTAAGTATGATTTGTGGGAACTTTATACCCCTAACTTATGTGCAGTCAACACAGACTGCCGACCTGTCAGTGGTCTTCAAGCACCACATTTCCTATAACCATATTTGCATTTTTTCCTGGAGTGTTGATTTATAAAATAAAAAGGAATGGCATAAGGTGAAGGAAATATATGCCAGAAGTTATTGCAAATATTACAAACCCATCTCATACATCTAAGACTGCAGCAGATCATGGAAGCTATAATAAATATAATAAATTATCTTATAATCTTATTTTTGTCTGGATTTGTTTTAGACAATATTTTTTTCTTTTTTTCCCCCTTTTTTCCCCTTTAATGTCCATAAAGATACAGGTTTTCTAAAATTTTTGGAATATGTCTGCTAGTGCAGGGGGTTGAATTTAGAAATGTCTCCACTTTGGAAATTCACCTTTCATGAGAAGTGCACGTATATGAACAAGGGAGGATCCTGTGGCAGTAAACCAGGATGGAATTTTTTAGCAGCCACTGGCCATAAATACATTTTCCTTTTCCTTGAATGGTGAGCTCATTTGTTGCCTGTGGCAATCCTCCTTGGTGGGAGGCGACTGAGGTGGGGGCAGTAGGGGAAAGCTCCCTCTCTTGGATGCCTCCAGCACCGTCCTGGTCGAGGAGAGCACAACTCTGCTCTGCAAAGCCGCAGCACACCCCTGCTGCCTCTCATTTGTCATCTTTCTATTAAGGCCTCCAGGGTGACTGACCTTTTGTGCTGTCCATGCTAAAACTGCTCTGAAGAGATACAGCCCACTCCAAAACCAAAAAAGTTATTCTTTACCTTCTTAATTCAGATGGCAAATGTAAATATCTGGTATGTCACCAGAGAGGGTAATGTATGAAAACAAATTAAACCTGATAACCCACTGCTGGACCAAGTCAGAACCTTCACTTCATATCAAGAAAATAATGCATCAGGAAATGTATGAGAGCACTTGGCAAGTCAAAAGGGTTTTATTAACATTTCACCAGTTTCATTTAGGGGATTTTTTCCCCAGCAAAGGTATGCAACTAATGGCAAGCTACCTGGTCCAGAGAGTACATGTATGTTACCAGCTTAAAAACATCAGATCTCATACAAATATGGCCTATCCTACATTCAGACTCAGGCAAAATAAAATGTTCTGGTTTGTAGGAAAAGCCTGAAAGTACCGGTACTGATATTTCAACTTGAGGGAACCACTGAAAAAATTACAGGAACTCTGGCATTATGAGTGTATTTATGTGCTATGATCAGCACATATGAGCAATGAGGAAGGACTAAGGACTTTGTTCATGCCTTAAAACATCATATTCGCAGAATGCTTCACCTGATACAAAAGATGGTGTGTTTCATCTTTTCCTGGGTCTATTCCTCCAAGATGGGTATATATTCGTCTCCAAACTATTCATCAGTTACAATGTTCATTTATTTCGGAGTTCTGTCTTCAATATGTACTTACAGCAGGATTTATTACCTATTTTTACAAAAAAAAATGTATGAAATAAGACATTACAAGAGAACTCACAAACAGATTAAATTATGTTTTGTTGTTGGGCAATTACTCTCAAAAATTCAGAAGATAACTATGTTATAGCTTATGTTTAATCAGACACCTATCTTCTGTGTCTTCCATTCTACTGGGAGTAGAAACAGAATTTTGCAGATCTAGAAGAAAATATTGCATGAATGTCCTTATCTCTTGATTAGTTTATAGAGTTTATATAATGAACTTGCTTACAGATTCATGGCACTGTCAATATTGAGGCATAGTGACAAAATGCACTGCATCTTATGTACATCAAAGACTAGAGGAATTCATTCCTATATCTTGTTGTCCTCCTACATATTTCTCTTGTAGTAGACTTTGTCATTAAATCAGAAAAGCAACATTTTCTGTCAGCGTACTGAAGATATAATACCCACCTGTAAGTTTCTAGGCTCAGAGATTTCTGTACCTATTAAAAATCCTTTTTGTTTCTACTCTGCGCTACTGAATACTTCTGATAGAAAACCTATCACTTTGCATGATGTTAGTTCTAAAAGAAGCTTCTCAGAAAGATGTAGATATATATAATGATGACACATCTTACCTACTTCAGCTAGTTTAGAGAAAAAGACTATTCCTTAGTAATTTCTGTAAAGATACACAGTTTCAGATCTAAGGTAAATAACAACAGGCTTGTAAGACCAGCTCGCATTTCAGTGTAGCAAATATGACTTGCCAGATAAAGTGTATTATGTATCAGATTTATACGTGTTGTCTGAAGACAATGAAAAATCTTATTGTAGAAATTAACATGGGGTATTACTATAAACTAATAATTTCTAAATTCTCTTGGAACCGCATTTTGTAGCACTGATAAGTGTAAAGGAACATGTCTTAAAGAAACTTGTCACAGCTCTTTCTGGCAGAAATCCAACACTCATTGTGCAACAGGCTAGAGAAGTGGATCATGACAGCGTTGCTGAAGAATGCAAAGCAATCTTTGCAAGGCTATTAGGCTAGCAGAACTTGTGAGAGTCTGTCTGACAAAACGTTTCAAGGACGGAAGGCTCAAGAACGGGCATACAATGCAAGAAGTTAACAAAGTAGTGCTGGTGACAGGAGGAGCGAGGAATATGCATGTGTGAAAATGCATGAGAGAGTGGTCATAAACTGGAAAAAGACTGGTTGGTGGAAAACTTCGGTATGACAAGCCATAAGGAACTACCAAGCAAAGGACTTCTGAAACAGGGACTCTTGCAGACCCTTGAAATGGAGCTAATAACATCTCAGCAGGCAACAGTGGGGCTGACCAAGGGAAGCCACGTAGAAGTGAGAGTATAAAGATACCTGAGCTTATAATTACTTTTTTTTCCTTTGATTCATAAAATTCTGTCAGTAAGGGCTGTACAATGACCTGAAGCATGTTTCTTTTTCAGCACAGCAAACTTCAGATTTTTTAGAGGAATGCTATGATATCAGAATGTTTGAGAAAACAATGACAATTTTATTCTTTATTCTCAGGTTTTGAAATGTTATTATTCTAACTGGAAACTCATTTCTGACAACCCAGGAGGTATTCTTTCCTCACACTTCCAAGCTGGTTTGAGTGAATATGAGTAGGAATTTGGAACTTTCTGAACAACAGAAGGCTTCCAGCTGGTAGTTGATAGAAATAGATTCTCAGCCAAAACAGGAAGAATAGAAAGAAGCCAAAGTTTAGGGGAATGTATATTAGTACAGCATGCATTACCCATATGTTTGCACACACAAAGATACATCTGCACATAGGCACTCAGTCAATATTAACGCAATCTAGGTAAATGAAAAAAAGATTCTGTAATAAAAATGGAATATTCTGTGATACAACCTTCACTAAACATACCCTCCTCCTGACTTATTCTCCATTGCAAAATAAATTTCAGAATACAGAGGATAAGAATGAATGGGTAAATCAGAACTTATACAGCACACTGTGACCATGTCCTGAAGCAAGAAAAGTCTTGAGCAAAACTTTCCTCTATTGGACAGCTGCATTTTTTGGATTATGTGAGCTTTACATAACTGACAATATTACACATCAATTACAGATGAATAAATGCTAATTAATTATGCTACAAAAAACATATGATGTTTTGGGCTTTGTATATTTCCTTCAATATTTGTTATACTTTCTTACAGAGTGAACATCTTCATTATTTCTCACATAAATAACCAGTGTGCTGTGTACAATCTAAACAAAACCCCATATCAGGCAGTTGTGCTTGCCACAAACAAGAGCTTGTCCTCCATGCTGGACTTGAACCAAATGTTTATAAAAAACAGCTGAAAACATTTGACAGCCAACTCATTCATTCACAAAACTTTTCTTTAAGTTTTGTTCAACTGAAAGGGACTTCTTCATTAACATACGAGTCAGTGACACTGACACTCCCTAAAGATAAGCATTTTATTGACTGAATGAAAACCATGTTCAGGTATCATTCTAGAAAGCACTGAAGGCTGCAACACGAGTGCTTCAGAAACAACAACAATGAAAGAAAATAGAGGCACAGAAAGTGGGTTTGTACTCAATTCTCTATCCATATAGAGCTCTCAAATTTTATGAGAGACTTTGTTGTCATTTTTTCTAGTTGCTATGGAAATTGGAATTCTGGTTTTGTTAATACAATAAAAATTCACCTCACCAACATGATAGAAAGTCACTAATACTATATGACTTTTATCACATTAGTACCTTTTTCATGGCATTAGAAACTCAGTAGAGGACAGGAAAGTCACTGATCCTATGGCAAAGTCCCTAATAGAAAGTAGCAGTTACCAGCCTGCTATGAAAGATGTATTATTTCACAAGACTTAAGGCTTTTTTTGTTATTTAACCTGCTTCTAGAAGAATAATTTGCTGGTTCAACCATAAACAGCTGATTTTTTTTTTTTTTGAGTTTTTTTTTTTTTTTGAGGTTTTTTGTTGTTGAAGAAGAAATTAGGTTTGGGTTTTTTGAAACCACTTTTTTAAACAGATCTACAAAATTAAAACAATTATAACATGTGGTTTTATTATTTTTTTAAAATTTGAAGGTTCTAGTCTCAATAAGTAGGGCCTAATCTAAAGACTGCCTAGACAATTAAAATATTTTAGTGTTGTGGGTTTAATCCTTTCATAAGTACACAGCATAGCCAAATGTTTAATAAAGTCCTCTGTGAAAGAGCCAATAAGAGAGGTGCTCAGGAGACTTCCATATTCACATTTGTTTCAAAAGTTATCTAATTTGACATCAGTCATAGAGTGGTTTTAAGTAATTTTCCTAATACCCTGACTGAACTTTTGGGGAAGGATAGGGGCGAAGGAAAAAAAATTATTTTCTTAAAAAAATTATTTTGCGCATCCTAGTGCAAGTTTATTACTACCCAACTTGATTTTGTTTAAACTTGGACAGAGCTTTCTTTTTTATTAAATCTGAATTAATTTCCATCATTCATCACCTGTTACAACAAATACCTAGAGAACCCATTGACATATATTTCTGTTTAAAACTTTTAAAAATATATTAATTCCATAAAACATCTATTTATTTTGAAGTAAGTTATATGTACAAGTGAAACTCTGGAACTAAGACTGTCATACTAGAACTAGAACTAGGGCATCAATATCCTGAATAATAACTCTCAAAACTGAAAATCAACTGCAATAAAGATACAAAATAGTTATAAATACAAATATTAAATCTCCATGCATAATGTGTTCTATAAAAAGGGGAAGCACTTTCCTCTGGCATCAAGACACTGACACTAAAGATTTCCCCTTACAGAGTGGATGCTCAGTCTCTTGCAGAATTATTTAGCCATTAAAAAGATTGCTGGCTTTGACATGACACAAATCTGATCCAGAATAAAAATTCCCCTGCCATTTTCAGGAGAAATGCTGTGCTTCTGGAACAATGGTCTCAGACCTCAATGATTTGTTGACAGTATGTTCTCTATCCCAGAGCACAGTCAATATACAACTTATTAACTCTCAAAGGAGAAGAGAGTTTGATGTCTCATAAGTCTTAGGCTTTGCATTGTGTGTTAATTACTTCATATTTATGCAGCTGTATGAGTCAAGTTGGCTTCTGGTCACAATTACCAGCTTTTTTATCTTGAAGTAACTGGTATGAATCATACTGGAGTGCTTCCTGCAAAGTTCTGCAGAAGGGAAAAAATGTTGTCTACCCTTTTGTCACTACCAATTACTCAGAAAGACATTTTTCATTAGCATTCCAATGTAGATTAGCTTCAGACTGGGAATTATTTGATATTCTGGCATTAATCATTCAACTAGAATTTCAAGGCAACAATTTGTTTAGATATTGGTATTATCCTATCACTTTAAGTCCACAAATCTAAGTGAACATTTCCTTTGAAAACTTTAGGTGGCTAAGCTTTTAAGGAATGGTTTGTACATTTCAGTCAAATTAGTGATTAATTACCTGCTATTAATAGATATCCTGATTTGAATTCCATATTTTGCTTATTTAGTTTGGCAAGAACATTGCACAAAACTGGAAACACATGTTTCTCTGACAGTGGAGCTCCAATCCCCAGGAGTCCCAAAGTGCATGGTGAAATGCAGTCAATCATCTGGTGGTCCAACAACTTAGAGATTGTCATTGGCCTTCCCATTGTTCTGGCCTTGCTTTGAGAGTAAAAGCTTCAGAGGGTCTCTCTATATTGACGATCTCTCCAATAATCATGGAATGGTTTTTAACCCAACATGTGGGTAAAGAAAGATACTATCTAGAAAAGATGACCAGCACCAGATTCTTCCTAGAATCTATGGTATTTTGATATAAACTTGTCTGCAGATCAAATATAGCATATTTCAAAAGGAAGTAGCACACTGCTGCACAAACAGAAACATGCCAAAACACCCCAAAACACCCCTGCAATATCAGTCCCTTCAGTGCTCTCATCTGTAGAGCATCTTTGAAGCTTATTTTTCAAAATTCACTACTTGTTGACATGCATCTAAATGTGACCTGTTTCATTAAGCTAAGCAAGCATGAGAACAGCACAGTGCAAAAAATGCCAAAACTTTCCAATATAATTACACACATATGTATGTGTGACTATAAACATAAACTTGATGATATATGCGTGGGATAAAAATCTACAAAAAAAAATAGTGAATATGCAGTTAAATACAGATTCTACTACTCAAAATCACACAATTACACATGTATAATAAAAAAAAAAAAGAAGAAATATAAGCCAATTATGTAACCTCAATGGAACTAATTTTAAGTTATTGTCTGTACTGCATGTTTGACAAGTATCAGTGTCTAAATTCTCTAATTAACCTTCTGACATATGAAAATAGAAACTGGTTTTGTGTGTATTTTCTCCATGTCTGTCTTCCAGACATCAGCGTTTTTCCTCTAGTTTCACTTCACCTGAAGACAGGAAATAGTATTACCTCTCCTCTAATTTGTAAATACACATATATAAAAAAGATTTTCAGTTTCAACATATCTGATATAAAAACACCAGATTCTTTTTGTAAGGTTATTCATGGTGTAAGGAAAAACGTCCCTTACAGTGGTCAGATCCCTGATCTAAAGCAGAAGAAAACCATTTTTCTCTCAGAAAATCAGCATTTCTCTGTATCAGTGGTTGGTATCTTCATCGTAGGTGCTTGTTGAGATCATAGTGTTGCCTTGAACTGACACAGATGAAAATGATAGACCTGCTGCAGCAATAATCAGGCAAATATCACCTCCAGAAACGGCAGGATAGTCTTCAGAAATAATGAGTCAGTTGGGTATAAATTGGCACCATTTTTTATAGTGTAAATAAGTCACAAGATAATTCTAAGTCTTAGCGTATCCCAAAGATTTGTTCTCCTACTGCACTCCTTTCTGTTGCTATAGACACTTGAGGTATCTCCAGTCAATAAAACTGATTTTTAAATATGTTTGAAAACATGTCTGTATGACCAAAGAGAGATTTCTGTGGCTTAGTTAAAGTATTCCGGAGTAAGAAAATACATCTCCTAGAAGGAAAAGATCTCCATGTATTTTTCCAAGAGGTGATGCCATTAATTCTAACAGAAATGTTTGTTGAAGCATTTTTATCATCTCCACCACCAGGAGAGAATGAAAAATAAACTGCAAAATAGAATAATTTCTTCGTAGTAGCAGTCTTGGTAATTTGAATAAAAGATTGACTCAAACTGAAGAACACCCCAACTATGCAAATATTTCTCTTTTTCATGATCATGGCATCATAAAATCTCCTGAGTTGGAAGGGACCCCTCAGGATCATCAAGTCTGTCTCCTGGCCCTGCACAGCACTGTCCCCGAGAGTCACACCATGAGCGTGAGAGTGTTATCCAAATGTGTCTTGCACTCTGTCAGGCTGGTGCTGTGACCACTCCCCTGCAGAACCTGCTTCAGTGCCCAGCCATCCTGTGGGTGAAGAACCTTTTCCTAATATTCAACCTAAACCTCTTCTGACACAATTTCAGGCTATTTACTCGAGTCCTGTCACTGGTCACAGGAGAGAAGGGGTTTGTACCTGCCCCTCTTCTTCACCTCACAAGGAAGTTGCAAACTGCAATGAGGCCTCTCTGCAGGGCCTATCTGAACTTGAGGAAGTCAACAGCTCCTCCCAATTTGCTGTCATCAAACTTATTATTCCTTTGAGTCCTCCTTCCAAGTAATTTATGAAGATGTTGAAGAACACTGGGCTGAGGATGGAGCCCTGTGTAACCCAAATACTGACGGGTCACCAGTTTGATTCACTGCAACTCCTTGTGCCTGACCTGTGAGCCAGTTGCTCACCCATCACACGCTGTGTTTATTCAAATGTGGGTTGGACATTTTGTCCAGAAGGATACTGGGGAAGACAGTGTCAAAAGCTTTGCTCAAGTCCAAAAGTATTACATCAACTGGCTTTCCTAGGTCAACAAAAGCAACATGAGGGTGAGGCAAAGGGAACAAAGCCCTGGTAAAAGTTTAGTGAAGCCAAGATGGAGTGATAGTGTACACATAGAGAACCAAGACAGTCAGACAGACTGTAAACATTATCAGTCATACTCACTTCCCAGATAAATGGTTTGCACAATAAAATAATCAAAATTAGTCAAGAACTGATTCCAAAAGAGTGGTGTATTCCAAACTTTGTTTCAGTATCTAAAAGCAGTCTCCTCAGCGAACTGTAAGCCCTTCAGCCTGGTTCTGATCAGGCAACAAATAATGGAAAAGTGATTTCATAACGAAAAATTTGAAAAACTCCGAAAGGTAAAATGATGACAACAGCATAGTTTCCAGGAGCAAAGTCTTGTCAAACAGGTTGATTGTCTTTCTCTTGCCTAGGTTATAAATGACGGAAATATAAATGATTCTGTTATTATCGTGTATCTGTACTTCTTCATTGGATTTGAAATAGTATTATGATTTTAAAAGCTTGTCTTATAAAAAATTAGTAGACAACTTGGGAAGTTAATTCCGATATATTTAGAAATCTGCCAACAATGTAATCTGATCATTTCCTGGCAGCAGAGTTGAATTTTTGGTCTGAAACTATTTTTAGATATCAGTTAAATGTAAAGAATTTTTTTCAACTTGCCATTTTAGGATTGTGAAGAATGAAAGTAGCTGGTACAACAGCATAGTTTCTTTAGTTACACACTCACAGTTTTGGTTTTGCAAGAAAAGATTATTTGATTAAAGAGAAATTGTCTGGCCTCTTAAAATGGTGAGATACTACTTACCCAGAGTTGTCTTCTCAAGTTTATGGTAATCACAGAAAGTATAAAGAAAAGATATTTGAACACATCCCTGCATTACAAAAATAATGCGTTTTTAAAACTCTGACCTATGTGAGCTACTATGTGAGCTACTATGTGAGCTTCATCAATATTCCCCTTTAAGAACCTACACAAGGAAAAATACAAAAATTAGAAGTTTGGGACTATTCAAGACCTTCCTGTTAAAACCACAAAATAACAATATTATAATATTAATAATATTGCCAGAAGTGAAACTAGAGAAATATTTCTGGAAAAATTTCAAAATTAAAAGCAGTATCTAACTATTAAGGTCCACTATATACTCAAAAAAAATTTGAAAAATAACAATGAATTCATTTTACTTAACATTTCCCAAATGAGATATCTCAAACTCAAATCTCATTGATATATCTATTAGAGCTATTTTGAAGGAGCTTCAGAAAAAAATGAAACGTTGGTTCTGTGTGACAGCAGAGGTAGGTACCAAAACAGAACAGAACATTTTGGTAATGGACTTCCACATTTCATCTATTTCCTCTATGGGGCCTGACTGGACCAACTACACTGAAATATACTGATTCCAAATTTCTAATTTCAGCTGGACAACAGTGGATTTAAAGAAAGAAAACTCTGTAACAAGGATACTGAGAATGGTTATACTGATGTCCTTGTTCCTGAAGATTGGGGTATATTTTTGTCAAGACACAGGCTGAGAAGGAATCTTGCTGTTTATTATGTTTTCAAATTTTACTTGGAGGACCACTCAAATCGGGAAGAGGTCAGTACACACTGTCTTGGACAACTGCTGTGACCATATCTTTGCATAACATAATCTTTGCCTTTTCTTTGTTAGCCTTTACCTCCAAAAATCAATTTCTGATAGCACAAATATCTTCTGTCACTAAAATCTCTAGAGAATAATTGAGGATTCTGTTAATAAGAGGTGGAGATAAGTTAGAGGTCTAAGTGGGAGGCCCCGTGAAATATATATCCTTAATTCCTTAATTCCATTAAATATTTAAACTTGATAAATTTACATAAAAATAATAAAGTCAGATTCGAGATTTAATTGGTAATAAGAAGAGGGAAAAGGATGCAACAAAGAAACAACTGTGTTCTATATGAAGTATCTTCTGTGCTTTGCCACTTAATTTCTCGACAAATCTGTATTCAATTAACATTTTTTAAATGGTCATTCTCTATCCTAAATTTAATGTGAGCAGGAAGCAGCAGTTCCAACAACAAAAGGAACAGCAGAGAGGTTTAACATCTGGGAAGGAGTTCAGCAGGGCGGCATTATGCCACTGCATCTGTTCAGGCTTTATACTGAAATGGTAATGCACATTTATCTTGAGGGTTACAATAGAGGAATTCAAATAAGAGGAAGCAAATGCTGTAATATCAGGTATGCTGCTGATGTTGTCCTTATCACCCAGTCTGAAGAATCACTTTGCAAGCCAGTAATGAGAGTGGCTGGGGCTAGTTCAGACTGAGACTACCTGGGAATGTAAAAAAGACAGAGGAGTGACATAGAGGACTGGAAAGCAAAATATTACAAAAATAACACAAAAATAAGATCAGGAAGTCAGACAAGTAAAGAGTCTTCACAAGGTTTTCATTGTAGGAATATGAAATTGAACTATGCCTCGAAGATTTTAGATGAGCTATGGAATAAATAAACAAAATAAGTCTGGGAAGAAAATTGAACCGTTTTTTATTCCTGATGATGTGTCTAATCTGACAGCAAGCAGTAAGTCATGGTTATAACCTTCATTTTCACTTTTATTTTACTCTCCTGATTTATATTGCTACAAAATATGAACAATCTTCTATTCTTTAAGCATCATTTTTTGTTTGTTTATTTGCTTGAATGCATTTTATGAAGAAAGTATTTGTGTGGAAGGATGATATTTTCCCAAAATTTTAGTGAAAACTCAACTGATAGAGAAAAAACATAGCAACTGTATTTGTACACTTTACAAACTATAATTTTATCTTTATATGGAAAGCAATCAGACATTATGTTAGCTGACAACTACTACCAAGTAATTAACACAGCTGGAGAATTTGCATTCATTCAAAATCCACTTACAGAATACAGAACTTCCAAGAAGACAGATAATAAAACATCTATTTTAAAGAGAAAATACACCATAGTCTTGTATTCTGACTATTTGAAATAAATTGAAAAGATAAGGGTAACAAAAATATTCTGGATAAAGAATGAGAAAGAAGAAAAGATAACAGAGGTAAGATGGAGGTGCAGGGTAAACCAAAGTAAATTAGGAAAGCATTTGTTACTGACAAGTAAAGCAGAGACAATAATCCACAACTGATATAAAACTGTGAAATGCTGACTTCTGCAGAGTCACATCTCCTTACCCTCACTGCAAACCTATAGGCTGCGTTACCTGGAGGAAAACAAGAGGACTATTGCTTATTTTTTCAAACTAATAGATTTTTACAAGTAAATAAACATTGAACATAATTTTTTTCAGAAAACTGCTAGGATATTTTTACAGCAGAGTCTTTTGTGGAGATATGGTGCTTAGAACATAAGACTAATGAAAAATAATCAAGATTGGAACTATAATTTCTCTTGCCCACATTTTCCCCAGTTCTGCCTCAGTGGGATGCCTGTATCCAGGGTGGCTATATACACTGTGAAAATCTCATGAAAATCAGGACTTAGAGCTGACAGTTGTAATTGCCATAAATTCCTGCCTGAAAAATTTAAATAACTAGACTTGAGTTTTTCAGAAATTTTTCTTTCTGTGAGTCAAAAATATATTTTTAAGACACAGGTCATCTATGTTGCTGTGCTTTCTCCAAACTGAAGAAAAAAATTTTAAAAATCCAACTCCGCAACAGGAAATTAAATTCTAAAAGTAATTTTCTACAAATATTCAATACAGTACTGATTCAACATAATTTTGTTTGACACAATGGCAATTAAATACATCATGCAGTGTACTAAATGCCAGTAATAATATTTGATTGTAATTTAAGGGTAATTTGAACAAATAGCATAACAACATGATGCGACATAATTACAAAATAATAGAATGGGATGATGTAAAATAAGAACTGACAGAGAACTTCACCTTCCTTTGAATTAGATCTTTTCTGAGTTCAGATTTAAATTACCTTGTATATAAATCCTTATTTGCACACCTGCTTCAAGTAGGGCCTGGAGGCTGCAGTGAGAACAATGAAATCAATTTTCTCTCCAGACCCACTTTGGGTGAGGCACAAATAGTCTCTTAAAAATATGCCATACATTTTGAACATATGTATGCAAACAATAATGTATTTCATTGTAAAGCTGATGAAATACATACAGTTATAGTTCTGCACAAGATTTTAGAAGTTCACTGAAGCCCTTGTTCTTACAAAAAACTGTTACCCTTTTGTGTTCCCTTGTGTTCATTTAAATATTCATGCTAATATTTTAACAGAAGAGTATCTTTCATCCATGTACATACAGGGAAATTGGATATCTGCATTAGTCAGCTTTCATCTTTCTCCTCGTATTTGTATGTGTGTGTAAGTATATGCACATATGCTTTCTGCATGTATAGTTAGTGAATATTGAATATGGATGTGTGTAAAGATATGCATCTATACATCTTTATGTTCATAGGTAGGTAGAATTTGATAAAGTATTTGGCCGTGAAAGCTATGATGTTAACACAATTCTTATAAGGGATGGTTTCAAAAACACCCCAAGCGACAAAGCTCACTAATAAGACAAGAATCATCCATGTTTCTGACCAGGTTGTATTTTAGGTTTTTCTTTAATGTAGTGTTATATGAGCTAGAATAAGTTGATCTACAACAGCCTCCATCACTGTGAACATTTATTTTGTCTCATGCTAATGGCAGATCACTGTTATCAGTAGGATGAGTCCTGAAGCTGTCAGAGTACATCTAAAATATTCCATTCACTTTGATGAGACAAGTTCAAGATTTTGGATTATGGGCAGTTTATTATCTCCTGTTCTTTGGGACTGGATATATGTGATTTATAGCATAGTTGAGAAGCGGCTGTGGATGCTGAATTGGACTGGTCTCCACATGGATCCTGAAATGAGCAAACAGGCTACATTTCTGTATGGCATATATAATGACCCAACAGGTCATTTGACGAGAGTGGACAAACCCAGTCAAAAACATTTTGTGAAGAGATGAAAATATCAAGGTACACATCATCTTTTCTCTAATATTGAATTTTTCCATTTTCTTCCTCTAGCTAAAGTTGAAAGGCTTTGTGTTAGAAATGTCTCCAAAGAAACCAGTAGGTTTTAATGTAAAATATCCTCCTCAAGGAATATATTCTAATTTTTCTTTTTTCTAAAGATTAAAATATTATTATCTTAACATGAAAGGTCTACCTTTACTCTTGCTGAGGGAAAAAAAAGAACTTTAATATAGCCCAATTTATCAAACTGATTTTTTCCTGCTCTAGGTTATTTCTCCTTGATATTCCCTTTGGTTGCCCTGAGTTTTTAAAGCAGTGTTTCATACATCCATGTAGCACAAATTATTTAGCTAAGTATTACCTTAGATTTGTATTCATTACATGTTTGCATGACTTTATCATTGCTCAGCATCATTATACCCACAAGAGGATGGCTTGTGTTGTCATAGCTACAAAGGTAGAAGTACTTAATTTTGAAATCAGTATATTTCTGCACTTATTCAGGTGAAGAACCAAAGTTTCGGTGTAAATAAGTTGTTTTCTTATTTTTCTAGGCATCTTTTCCCTAGAACGCTCTTATTCCTTTATACACTCTTTATACCCTTATTTTGACCAACACAGGTAGTTTTCAACCTATCTTAAAGACATCTAATACTAATGCTAAAACATGGAAAATATTAAGCTGTATGTTAACGAGCATAGAGATTTACATCTTGCTTAATCTACAGTAGACTCCAAACTACGAACACTAATAACCACAGTTTTCTTTCAGCCTGCATATTCCTCATCTTTCTCATAGTTTGGAAGTCAAGGTAAAGCTTCTTTGCAGCTCACTGTATGAAAGATTCCCACAAGTGGAAAGCACAAGCTGACCTTTTACCATCTGATCAGCAGACATCAGTGAAATATTTGTTTTAGGAGTTCTTATCATGAAAATATTTTGGTTTAAGAATATTAAGTTATTCCTCTCTTTGTATCAGTACCAAGTACAGGACAGTATAGCCCTTTCTCATAAGCTTTATACTAAGCAGTTTTAAGTATATGAACTAGTCCCTTAAGAATGTAACTTTATAAAAATCAAGGTGACTCAAATTCTGCATGAACAAAATCCACTTCTTATAAAAAATCTAGGTGGCAGTAATGTCTTGCAAATGCTTGCATTATTTTGAGCATGTGGTCTGGTATGTATGTTCCCAGAACTCTTCGGAAGAGTGTCCAATTGCCCTCGGTGAGCAGTTAATGCAGGGTGTATTTGGTAACTGGCATAGTCTACTGAATTGGTGTGTTACCAGGTACTAACACTGCATTTAGTTCTGGTAGGTGATAAGACATGCTGATTCATGTTTTGTAGCTTGTTGAGTAGCTGTAGTGCGTGTGGCTTGGAGCTGACTGTTAAAAGAAACAAAGAATGATCCTTAATTTGTCTGTCACACAAAATTTCATTTTCCAGGCCAAGACACAGCAGCTTGTGTTTAGAAACTCTACGTAAAATAGTTTGGACCTGGTAACAGACCCATTTTCCTAACAGAGTTTCACACTACTGTTGTATGAGTCATTGTTTTGTTGCTGAGAGATTTTAAACATGAAGGATTGTTTAAAAACAGTAGTCTATTGTTTATATTCACTATATTTTCAATATAATAGAAACAGACAATGTTTTCATGTCTGAGAATAAGTGTTTAAAGTAGCTTATTACACAAAGAGGTACAAAATACTTGGATTTTAGGATACAATGCATTATCTTTTAAAGCAGTAAGAAAAATAGAACATGGAAAATCAAAATTATCCAGTAATGCATAACTTTTTTCCAAGCTATATCTATATTTAAGCTAACATAAGAGGAGTAAAAAGTTTGAAACAAGGTTAGTAAAAAGATTAAAAAACATTAATACTTTTCAGAGGTATTTTGAATTTCTGTATAACAATAAACTGAATCTTTGAATAAGATCAAAATTTCTTTGTTTTCTTCTCATTATATACTTTTCACTTAAGGAGAAGAAATCAAGATTTTCTTTGCCAGAGTAAAGGGTTAGCAAAATGCGAATTTGGTTTGCTGTTATGGTTTTTTTCCCCCCTTTCTGAATTATTCATATGTTGAGAAAAATAATGATAATGGCAAAAAAAGGCGCAGCAATTTTTTTTAAAAATGCATCAGCATTCCAAAAAAAAAAAGTTAATCCCTTGCATAATGCCAAGTTGTGAGACTAAATTAAGAGTGTACATGGCCAATGAGAAATTTGCACAATATACACAGTACTTAATTAGAAAATCCTTTTCTCAAAAAAAAAAAAAAAAAAAAAAAAAAAAAAAAAAAAAAAAAAAAAAAAAAAAAAAAAAACAAAAAAACAAACCAAAAATAAAAAAACCCAGAGGACCAGATGTCCAAGTGAAGCATATATTCCAATATTTATCCCTGCTACTCAAAATACATATGCTTCTAGAAAATCCTGTAGCTGTTGAAGGGTCAGATGGTTCTTGGGACTATTCCAAGACTTATGATGGTTGGCAGTGATGTTTTCTGTCAAACCAGGTCAGGTCTGCATTGACACCTATTCAACCCAGCAAAAATCCTCAATCCTCCATCCTCAAGTCTACGTCTTCAAGATTCCACTCTTGACAAAGCTGGTGTTTTCCTAAGGTTTCCTTTCACTTTCCTATACAGTCTTTGTCTTTTGCATACAATGAGAACTTCATCCCTCACTTCTCCCTTCAAAAAAGTGTTTTTGGATTAAGTCATCGCCTCACATTGCAAATCCCTCTCCTTGTGGTTCAACACCTTCAAGACACAGCACCAAGAAAAGCCTCCACTAAAAAACTGCCATTAGGTGTTTGTGCTCTCCACAAAGGAGAAGGGAGCCTTCAAAAATGGGTTCATGTTCTGTCTTGTAGCTATTTCACAACCAGATCATGACTCCTTTTTATCTTTTAGAACTTGTGAACAATAGGACAGGTGGGGACAACAGATCTTTAAAATAGGAACATTTTTCTTATATCTGGTAAGCTGTAAGTACTAGCTTCATGGAAGTGGCACAAAGTGCATCTTTAAAACCTATTGGAATTATATTTCTGAGGGGGGAAAAACAGTGTAACTAATAGGTTTTGCATGGATATCTTTGAGGCATATATTTGTATAAAAGGCACCCCTTTAGAGAAAAAGCATGCCTTATGGAGAGAGAAGTTTCTTTCACGGTCAAAACAGTTCTCTGCAACAGTCATAAATCATTTGTGGTATTGTTAGGTCTTTCTCATTGTTAGTCTTAATCTCTTCTGTCTCTATTGATTAATTTGTTTTCTTTTAGGGTTGCTCCCTTTTTTTGATTTCTATTATTTCATTTTGTCCATATCTCTAAGTCTACTTCTGATTCTTGTGTCTAGTAACAAAAATATAGTTTCTGTTTGATTGGTTTGTTTTGTTCCTCCCTCCAGCTTTGAAAAGGACTGATGATGGTTATTTTTCCTTGGGCCTTAAACTAAAATAAATTTTGAAAGTGTAGCTTTTGGTTTTCAATCACTAATAGAGGTATCTATATTATGACACAAGCCTGTTCCTTTAAGTGTTAAAGCTTTTCCCCAATTGTAGCTTTCCTTTTTTCTAGTTAATTTTCTAGGATGTTAAGTCAGGTTTTTTTACAAAGAAAAATACACAAAAATATCACTAGTGCAACCTTTCACCACTTCCCCATTGTTGTTTATTGGTTGGTTATTAAAATGGTCATTTAAAATATTAGTTTATAATAACTCAGTTATTTTTAACAAAACAAGCATTTGAATATCTATGGAAGATTTTTTTCTAAGCCTGTCTCCTTTTATTTGACAGAAAACCATTACTGCATTTCAAATTTCAAACATATGCTAAAGGTAATTCTAAAGGTAGAAGTTAGTTTTAAAATATCCTGTACAAATCTTTACATTTTTTCAAATACCTATTATAGTTCATCAGTTTATAATGTGTCAGCACCCAAGTGGACATATATTTCAGTGTAGTAGATGCTGCAGAGACTTAAGAAAATGTTGCTGCTCTCTCAAAGATACATCTTGTCCTTCACTGACAAGTCAAGCTTACTGTTATCATGCTCAGGAGCTAATCTGTTGCAAGAGCACAAAAAAATAAGGTACTTTTAGCAAAGAGTGTGAAATAAGGAAAAAGGATGACAAAATCACACAGTTAAATTCACAGCTTCACAGTAAGGTCACAAAGGAATGCTGCGGCTGATTAATCTGAATTTCACTGTACTTCAAACCATAAGGCTCTCCATGAAATATTTTGGTTTGAAATAATGTTTATACTCTAAAATCACAGGGCTTCTTTCCCAGAATAAAGAAGCCACTGTCTTTGTACCAACACTTAGCCACATACATTATTATCTAATTCCAACTTATTCTAGCCTGAGTTTGTTTACTGTAGAAATGGAGATACTTAGCTAGCTTTTCTGAGTTCTTTCTGCCAAAATCATCAAAGCAAAACCTATTTCATAATTAGTTTCAACTTGTTGGCTTCCATTCACTGGTTTTTTTGGTTGCTAAACTGAAGGGTCCATTCCAAAAAAGTAGTTCTTCTTATGACTGCCATCTCAGGGACTGTGATCAAGTTACTCTTTGATGTCTTCTTTGATAAAATAAGTAAATAGAGCTACTGGACTCTTTCATTACAAGATATGTCTTCCAATCCTTTAATCATGCACACAGCTCTTCTCTGAACTTCATTAAATATATTAGTTCCTTTCTGATAGCTGACCTTAAAGGGTTCTGGAGCTATCATCATCACTTAGCCATCATTAATTCTTTACAGGAATTTATATATTTTGGTGATTGGCAAAACACCCAGCATTCACTTTTGAAGCACAGAGTCTCACTGTTATTTCTAGCTAGTATGAAGAATGAAAAGAACAAAAGAAGAGGAGACTCGAGGAGAGGAGAGGAGACTCGAGGAGAGGAGACTCGAGGAGAGGAGAGGAGAGGAGACTCGAGGAGAGGAGAGGAGACTCGAGGAGAGGAGACTCGAGGAGAGGAGAGGAGAGGAGACTCGAGGAGAGGAGAGGAGACTCGAGGAGAGGAGACTCGAGGAGAGGAGAGGAGAGGAGACTCGAGGAGAGGAGAGGAGACTCGAGGAGAGGAGACTCGAGGAGAGGAGAGGAGAGGAGACTCGAGGAGAGGAGAGGAGACTCGAGGAGAGGAGACTCGAGGAGAGGAGAGGAGAGGNAAGAAAAGAAAAGAAAAGAAAAGAAAAGAAAAGAAAAGAAAAGAAAAGAAAAGAAAAGAAAAGAAAAGAAAAGAAAAGAAAAGAAAAGAAAAGGAGACATCTTCATGACTGTCAGAGAGCTTTGTTTTTCTTTTAGCATTCATTTTGCAAGTCAGGACTACTGCCATAGGAGAGTAGCCAGGAATTGTATTACCTGAAAGGCAGTTCCTTTGAAACTGTAATACAGAATTTAAAAACATATTGTTCCTTGAAGCACATTAATGTGGATTTACTACCCAATAAATACGAAAAGCTTCCACTGAGGCTTACAGGTCACTGGAGAAAAGCAGCACAAAGACATTTACATGATCAGCTGTTTGCCTAATTACAAGCTGTGGCTGCTTAGAGATGTTTAGTGTGGCTTTCATGCAGTGGTTTCATTTCCTGTATTCAAACCTCTACGTCCAAAAAGCTGCAATCTATGCTTCCTGTAGGATTCCACAAGAATTTAAATAGCTTTAGCAAAGTCATCACAGCCAGTTCTTTCTCACCCCAAATTTCTATGTAACGGCCTATAAAAATTCTGTTGCTGTAAAAATATTGATTAAATGACTGGTAATATGCTGTCTTGCGTGACAGGTGCACCTACTATGGGATATTGCATTATGCTAATACTTTCTACATGCTTTGATTGTGACTGCCTCATATCATCCACCTGAACAGTACAGCACAGAGCTAATACCTGCTGCTTTTCTCACATATTCATATTACAGAGTCTTCCGCCGCACATGTTCTGAGATAGAATTCAAATGGAAAAAAACAGCTATATTTCCATCTTGACTGAAATAGGACACGACAGGTTTTCTATGTAAAAGGTTTTAGCCTTCTAATGTTGGATTCAGCTAACTGCTTCTAATGTCACTTGGAAGAAGAGCTCTTACTTTGTGATTCAGGACTTGTGTGTACATGGACAAGGAGTTCATTTAGGAGAGAAATTGAAAAAATACAGAAAATGAGATTCACGACAGCAACAAGGAGGGAATGACAGACCCTCTCCACACACACACACCAAAAAAAAAAAAGAAAAAAAGTCACAAAGCTATCATGGGGGGTGAAATTACTCTGTAAGTGTGAGTATCCTTTGCTTCTTCCATCTTTTCCAGCTTTTTTCCTTCTGGAATTCCTTCCTTTTTATCTCTCCCTCTTTTCTCACTTGTCCCTTGTCACTTTCTTCCTTTCTTCCCCTCCCTTGCTCTCTTTTCTTTCTTGTCTTTCTTCCTTTCTGCCTATCCTTCTGTCTTCTCTTTTCTCTTGTGTACCATAGTACCACAGTCAGCCCAAGCAACACAGTTCTCCCTTGCCCAAAACGCAGCTGAGCTGTGTGAAGAAGTTCTGTTACAGCTGTTAATGACAGTGGGGTGACTTGGGCTCTACAAACCTGAGAGAGACAGCCTCTCTCACTTCGCAGGTCAGGCTACTGTTTAAGCTGCTGTCAGAACTGCAGCTGGTAGGAGCACTTTGATCCGATAGCCAAGGGACAGACAGAGAGGGAAAAAAATATAATTGGTGTAACCTGACAAGCCTGAAACTCTGACTCCCATTGCAGTGAGAGACAAACAGTAAGTGCTGGTGAGAGAGAGCGAAGATTTTCAGAGCTGAGTGGACTAGACCTCCTTTCTCCTTACCCAGCTCAGTTCAAAGCAGGGCAAAAACATGTAGGCATTTCTGCCTTTTTTTCAGAAATAGTGATATCCACAGCCATGGTCACACAAGTATCATGCTTGAAATTTATCAGTTTAGAAATGCAATTGTTATTGGCCATGGAGCCTTACTTTTTGTTCTGCACTATTCTCTCTTACCTGTGTGACTCTTACAAGAGTCCAGGGTCAAGGATAGTACTTTGGTTCTGCAACTCACTTGTCTTCTTTCAAAATTGTTCAAACGTAATAGTTTTATAAGGCTTCAGTAAACTCGCTCCTTAACGCTTCCTGCACGTTCTTCCCAATATCTACAAAAATATAAACAAACTGGAAAGATTTCCCTCCTTCTGTGTCCCCCAAAACATTTTTAAGATTTTGAATGCACTTAGCCTGCTGACAAATTCCATTACCAGCAGCTGTTCCACGTGGAATTACCCGGAATTATTGACCATGTGCAAAACTTTCTCTGCTGTCTTAGGTACCCATAGGTTTTGCTATAATAAGTTCCTTTAAAATTGATGGTCTGGTGAACACTATGTGCATACTTAAAAAGGACTCAGAGTAAGACACTGATGGTGTACTCAAAGCAGTACTAGTCCTGCAAAGAATGTTACAGCATGTTGTTGTTTTTGTTGTGCCACTGACTGTACTCTCAGTCTTCACTCTGTATACGTTCTTAATATTAATCCAAATAATTCCATTACTTTAGCTTATTGATAATATTCCTATCTACAATAACTGATTTTCATTACCTTGCAAAAGCATGTTTTACTTCCATCTGAACAAGTATAGGAGCCAACATTGATGTAAGAGATTAGAGGATAAAGACAAAACTTCCCATTCCTATGGAAATGTAAGTTATTAATAGCATAATTTTAGCTATAATTAGAATATTTCCTGGATTTTTTTTTTTTTTATTTATTTTTTTTATTTTGCAGAGTCATTTATTAGACAACTGTTGGCTCAGTAGCTCATCGTGCAATGCCAAAAATGCAGAGAATGTGACTTGTTTGGACAGTTCTGGCACAAACGTGTTTGACCCTGGAAGCACATGACGGGTTTAGTGCACGTCACTAAATAGGATGTGCTGTGCATCTGCAGGTCAGTCAGGCTGATGCAGTCAATCCAAAATCACAGTGACTGGACAAATCTGCAAAGGTTGCTTGACAATGTCACTGCCCTTAATGGAATCTGAATTTCAGCCACTTCATTTGGACATTAAAAATGAGAAAAGACAGAATACCAAGAAAGGTTAATATCTTACTTGTGGCAGTGGTAGCCCTAGGGACAGCAGCCAACAATGTGTTTTTGCAGTTTACGGACATTTTGGACCCACACTTCGTTCCTTTTGATCTGAGAAAGACTGGTAAATGAAGCATGTTTATCTATAAAGTAATATCCATATATGTTTTAGGAGGATCTGCAACACAATACAAACAGCTTTGAGTCCAGAAATCAAAATAATACAAAGCTACAGATATAGATATACTCTAAATATAGCATAACCATCTAATGTCACAAAACACAACCTATCTGAATCCCTTAGTCCCTATAACATAAATAAACTAAAATCATGATAATGAGTATAGAAAAACACTCAATCTACTTTTATAAATAATAAGTATGATCATTTAATTAAGAAAAATATATACCTTATAAAGACATTTGCCAGATCTCTTTGTATTCTTGGAAATCCTTTCTTTCCTTTTTCATATTTTGCACACGTATACTCACATACACCAAAACAAGTTTCTCTGAGACAGAGACCTCTTCTACTAGTTTAGCCTAGAGCAAATGCCTGTTACTGAGTTATGAAGCACTGGAAATAGACACTTGTAAAGAAAATGTCAGTGACACTATAATAACTTTCAAATCCTGTTTCTACAAAATATTCTCTAGTTCTTGCTGTACTTAGAGCATTTCTGTTCTGTTTCCTTTGCTCCTTAGATTCTCGGCCTGTCTGTTATTTTAGGCTGACAAAATCTGCTGAAATACCTTAAATCTTTATGTCATGCTGTTCTCTGATCACATTCAGTGTTCTATGGTAATATGATATGTAAAATGTGTAAAGTATTTTTCATCCCTCTTATTTCTAGAAGAAAGGTGAAGAAATGTTGTAGAGAAGTTACTGTCAAACAACGTCATTTCTTTGTGTGTCAGCCATTGCATAGCTGTTACCTACTAAATTAAAATAAAATCACTCTTTCTGTTTATTAACAGCTACATTTTTTTTTCAATGGCAGTAATCTCTCGTATGAAATCTCCCATAAAAATGCTGAAAAATAGTCAGTCCAAAGCAGAGGGGTTTTTTGGTTTGTTTGTTTGTTTGGTTGGTTGGTTGGTTTTTTTTTGTTGTTGTTGTTCAATTTTTTTTTGTGATTCACATAGCTGGGTCTCTGTCTTTTTCCCTTTGAGTTTGCTGTCACAAGCTTCTTCGGCTCCTCTGGGCTCATCATGATTGTTAAAGCAACAGGGTTTGGTGTTACACCCCACTGCTCAGCCCATTCGAATGCTGCAGCTACCATGCTGCTCTCTTGCTACCCCTTAGGGAAGTTTACAGCTAGTTAGTCCTGCAAACATTATTCCACTCCCTAGGAGGAGAAACTATTTTCAGTTTTGTTGTTGTTGTTTTTGTTACAGTTTGTGTATTGCCTCTGATATTCTGTCATTGCTGAAGTTACAGTCACTGGCTTTAAATCCTCATGATGTTTCCTCAAGGTTCTAAGGTTTTATGTTGGCTTTCCTGAAGGGCTGGTGTATTCTAATACTGAAAATTAATTTTCCTTAGCTGGAGATCAATATAGATAAAACCATTCAAAATCTGATGATGGAGGTGCATTTATACAGTATATTGTCGTAAGAGTCAGGGGGTTTTTTTAATGCTGTGGTCACGTGAAAATCTTCGTGTCAGTCCTAAGTGGATCAGGCATGGTTGTGGCACACAAAGGAATATTTAGCACGTTAAAACAATAAAACAGAGCAGAATGAGAGAATTGTAGTGAGAATCTGACTGCAGGTGCATGGATGCACAGGATAAGCTTTTTGAGGAGACCCCAGGTAACAGACTTGACTCTATGGATTGGCTAAGAGAGCTCTGCATTGGTTGTTGATCTGCTATGAAATATCCTGGGGATCATATCAGTTAATTGGTACTATTAATACAGTTTTCTTAATTACTTAATAAAACTATAGATCACATCTTAACAGGTTGTGTGTCAGACTAAGGAAAGGGAAGTGTGTTACTCCACTAGAAGCAGGTCTTGAGTTCTTTGACCCAGTTGCTAAAAATGCAAAGGTGACTCCACTGCAAATTTACTATTCTTGCAATAAGTAATAGGATTTCCTCTAATGCAGAATCTGTACCAAATAATTTGTGAGACTTAGGGCTTCTTTCTGGAAAGCAGAGCAAATTTCCTAATATATTGTCTCTGCATAGTTATTAGAGGTCATGGATAATCCATCTTCTGCCACCAACGGAAAAGACATTTTCTTGAAACTTCGGGGCAGGCTGTAGTAACACTAATCATAAAAATTCTGTCATACATTTTTTTTTCTTCTTATCAAATAAACTCATCTTCATAAAATAATAATATATGTGGAAAAGGAAAAGGAGTAATTTTTCAGATGATTGATTCCAAATTTGAACATAAAGTAAAATCTTCAAAAGTATATAAATCAGCAGCTCTCATACCCCTCTAATTATGATTAGTTTTCAGCCTTCAGTCATAAACTAGTTTCTGAGGTTTTTCTTCTTTTAAGCAATACGCTTGGCATAGTTTTAGCACTTATTTGTAGGATTGGGATTTTAAAGCTTGCTGCTTTCATGAAATGCCAGTATACCAGAAAAGTTTACTTGCTATGAAATAAAACCATACTTCCAACTATGCTAAAGGCCCAATAAACTTAGAAAGTAGCTCCAGACGTCAAAAATGACCCAGATAAAAATAAAACAAAACAAAACAAAAAAAAACCCAACCAAACAAACAAACAAAAAAAAAAACAAAAAACCAAAAAAAACCCCCAAAAAACCAAAAGAAAATGAAACAAAAAACCTGTGCTGTAGATCCTTATCATTCAATATTTAATTCTAAATCAAAGTATGCACAGGTTTTTAGAAACTGATCAATATCTGTGAGAAACCTATATGCAAGGATTTGAAAATATTTGTTCTACTACTCGCACTAAAACTACTGACAATTCTGTTGGGGAGATAAAATGAAAATTGCCCATTGCTGTTACCAAGTTCAGTAGAAATTTTCAAAGAATGGAAACTCCATTTTAATATTTCAACTTTTGTTGTCAGCTATTAAGAAGAAAAATGTATGATGCTGAAAATATCCACAAAACAAGGATGGTCAGAAAAAGAATTATTTTATAAAATGTAAATATGAGGTTTTTTGACATTTTCAACTGATATTAAAAGTTTGTCTTTTAAAAGTCATAATATTTTGCATTACTGAATAATACCCAGAAAGACTTCCGTGTACTACTGAGGTATGAAATTCATTTATGGATCCACTGAACAAATATTAGGTTGTGATACTGTATGTTGTAAAATACATCTCAATTTCTTTATACGCACAGGGAAAGAAAAGAAGGCAAACAAATCTCATACTACTAAAATAACCCTCGTTAAAAACAAATAAACAAACAAAAACCCCAAGGAAACAAACAAACAAAGAGAAACCCTCATTTTCTTTCACTAACATTTTTTTTCTGTTCAGTAAAAATTCTCAATTAGTGACAAGGAAGGCATAAATTATGTCTTATTCTTACTGTACTTGATTCCCTCCCCTCCCTTTTACCTTTCCATTCCCCTTATTTTTTCTTTTCAAGTAACATTCACTGCCACAGAATAGCAGAAGACTTTACCTAAAAAACAACCTGTAATTGTGAGGAGTCTTAACGCCTACTCCAGTACATATACAATATAAGGTAAGTATGAGATGTTTGCATTTCTGTATTTTATTCAGCAAGTAGGAAAAACATGAGAGACCTAACCTAGGAGATCAAAACAACTTGTTTTGATTCACTTACACCTTTTATTTTAAAATTATAATAGAGCCACACCTAGCAGAGCCATTGTAATCAGACAAGGCTATCCCATGCTATTCTTCTGCCTGGCTGATTGGATGTAACAAGTGCTAGGAACTGAGCGCTTTAGAGATGAAGGCTTGGTGATTTGACCACTTAACTTGAAGAGCACTGCTCCTTGCTAGACACTAGTAATTATATCTCTTCTGCTGAGCTCAACAGGGTGAGGAGTGTAAATCTCAGTCTGTTCCTATCAGTTCAGTAACCGGTACTGTGTTGTGTACCTTCAGTGCTTCACAGCTCACGTCTTCTTACTGGGTATGAAAATTAGTTGACTTTTTCACTTTTCACCCACCTATACGGTCACAACAGTGCTAGTGATAGGGGAGTCTCTAAGGTTTGTAAGGCACCTGCCAGGAATGTGAAACCTCTTTTTGCTTCTATGGTATGACAGGCCTTCTTCCCTTTCCCAGACATCATTTGTCCCTCTGCCTTGATATGAGTATATCGAGTTTGAGAACACCTAGATTAGCATTAATCTGCTGCCAGTGCAGCCTGTTTGTGAGGTTGTATAGACAAGGTGAGGCAGCATGTTGCCACTTTTAAGAAGCAAAATTTTGAAACCGGCTGATGAAATTTAAATGGGATTTTGTTCTAAATCCCCTCTAAAGCCCTGGTGGTATGTCTGTAAAATGGTATGATGTAATCTGAATACCTAAAATGCCTACAAAATTTGTGTTAGAAAGTATGGGCAAAGATTCATTGTTCCTTCTCTACTCAGGTGAAGGACTCACAGTTGAGTTTTCCTGTTTTCCTTCTGCGCTAATCAGTTCCTTTCCCTTAAAAGGTACTATTTTTTTTCCTCTCTGTATGAAAGAAGAGGGGAGGAAAAAGGAGAAGTAAATAAAGCTGTCCTGGACATGAGAAACTAGTAAACGCTAAAGGAAATGTTGCAAAAGTTAATAAATGAAAACATTAATTCTTTTTTTTTTTTTTTTTTTTTTTAAGAAATAAGCATGAAACAGGCAAAAGTGTTCCTAATTTTCAGTTACGTTGCAATGACTCAGAGCATGTCTTGGAAAGCAGAAGTTCATCCAAGATGTTTCAGTTTTATCAAATACAGAGTTTCTTGGGAGTAGGGGAAGAGAGGGCAGAGGGAAGTGACAGCTTCATTGGCCCTACAGCTGTTATTCTGCTACTATTGCAAGGACTCTTCCCACACCTGCTCTGGCACACAGGACCAAAGAGAGACTCCTCTCAACTCTACATGCAAAAAATCGTGTTTCCTCAGTTGGTACATATGACTGAGAGTGCTGCATTCAGGAACCCTTGCTAGTCTCTGCAATCCAAGAACCTGTCCCAACCTTGCAAGAATAAAACTGCAGTCAAGTTTTGCTGCCATGGAAATAATACTTTAATAACTGAAATACTTAAATACAAATCATTTGTTTTAGCTTGATGTGTTTAATAAAGACCAGACTGGGCCATTACAATGGTGCAATCATGACAAACTTCTTGGATCACCCTCAGTGCCCAAAGATTCCAGCACAACATTGGAAGAATAACAGCATACAACTAAGAAAGACATTTACTCATAATTTAAACCTCAGACTGTCAAAGAATTCATCTGGAGTCTAACAGATCAATGCTCTTTTAATTTAATTTCAATTTCTGATCATAGATGCTTATTACATACCTTGCATACTAAGCTAGAGCTCACATATCACACATCATCACTTCAGCTATTAAGGTAATGGCAAGTAAAACTCATGGGCAGGACTTTTCTTTTTTCCTTTTTTTTTTTTTTTTTTTCTCTTTTCTTCACCTAGAGAGTCAAATTTAAAATGTTTGTTATTTTATCAGTTTTAACTCCGTGTCTAATACAATAAAGAGGTACCCTGAAGCAAGAGTTTGGGTTTTAATGTTAAAAATAATCACATAAGGAATAATGAACCTGTTTGGTTACTTCTGTTTCTGTTCCAATCTAATGTGAGATGACCATGGAAAAAAAGTAACAACACAATTTATATTTAAAGACATTTTCAAATTCAAAAAATCTGAGTTTCAAAATCATTAAAAAATGGCCAGAACTTGCCATCGGTTTCAGAATGCTAAAATTGGATGATTTCTATAAACCTGAGAAGGCAGTGTTGTCTGTCTCTGAAAACACCTCCAAATGCACAGGTCACCTCCAGTTTGTTTTTCATGTCAGATATGAAAGCTAACCATTTCAAAGGAGGTTTTTAAGATCTATAATGAATCAAAAATATCACTGCTGTATGTGAAGAACAGTCTGATTGATCACTGTTGTTTATTAGCTTACCACAGTCCATGAAGAATAAGGCAGTTAGCTGGTTACAGTTATTTTAGACTCTTTTTATTTATAGATAATCTTACTCTTTCCCTTTAACTCATATAACTGCTGAATGCACTTATAGTCTTTTCATATTCAGGACAGGAAGTAAAGTTATTTAATATTGCTTCCAGGCCTTGGAAGGAGATACTTTCTACTACTGAAACCAAATATTTAAAATTATTCTATATTTTTGTTGTATCACATTTTACAGAGCTGGCTTTGCTCCAGTAAAGGAAATTGTATCAGATCTGGAAGTTTCTATTCTGTTATTAATGTCATATCAAATTCTTCAAAACTAAAGACAGCATTGATAGATAATGGAATTTTGGTGGTAATATTAAAAAGCATGAAATTACACAGACTGGAAAAATGTGTAAGGCTTGAAAATGAATAGTCTCATGCAACAATCTTTAAATAAATGCCATCATTTTTAGACACTGAAATACCTTCTATTCTTCAAATTTTTGTATGGATAACGAGATTAGCATTAAACCCTGTCATTTATTTGAAAAGGTTTGCGTTTTAAACAATATTGAGTAGTTTAATCTTTTTTTAAGATTTTTTTTTCTTTTCCAAATCATGTGCAAGTTCCATAAGTCTTTACTTCTGCAAAGTCATTTTTCCTAATAAACATTTTTGTACTAGTGTTGTGCCCCATGTGGCTTTACACAGACCAATAGTGAGCCATGATTAATAGCAATAACTCTAGTAAGACATTGATCTAGATGACATCATCACACTAAACCTTCAGCTTCTTGCATGGATTTAAGAACTGAAGCCTGGTTCATAGCAGATAGAAAAAACATGTGGTGAATTTTATTAGCCTTCCGAGGCAACTTGAAAATCCCATGGCCTTCTGTGACTGCTTTTTTCCTATTATATCCACAATATTATAGAAATCATGCCTAGTGCAGTAGAGTGATGAGGAGGATGCGGATTATCCTTGCATGCAGAAGGTATATTATGCAGTTAGACTCTGGTGCCACACTGAGAGGAAAACTCAGACAATAAATGCCACAAAGCATGTGAGCAGCAGGGAGGCATGAGTGCAGTCCTGGTAAAGTGCTCCAAAGTGAAAATCAAAGTAAGCAGATAAAAGCAGACATTGGTCTGGGCTTTTTAATCAGGCGCCTGAAGCAAAGCAGAGGCAGAAAAGATAAATCTGTGGCTGTGTTATGGCACAGAGGGAGCACTGCAGTCGATCAGGTCAATGTTTATGTTAACTGTGGTGGAAGTCATTGAACATTCACCTTTCACCCTTGCAAATGATCAACAGGTTAGAAAGTGTTGTTAATTTATGAAATAACATGCAAACTCACTAACTACGTAGATGTAAATGGAAAGGTAGGCAATTTGAAACAATCCCTGGTGTAGATGGGGTGTTGATGTACTGAAATGTGTAATGTGAATGTCCGTTGGTGTTTTGAAACATCCACTTGTGACAAAGTAACAGGTAATTAGAAGAAACATGCACAAATTTAGATTGATATAAATGGCTCTAGACTTATATAAACAACTGCATTTTGAGAAGCTGAGCTCTCAAAATTTCTTTCTCTCAAAGCTTCTCTTTGAGAAGCTGAGTGGTTGTGGTCATTGACCTTCACATAGTCAAGCCTGTAGTTTTTATAAGGAAATAATAATAAAAACAAATACACCCCTCCCCCATATTTATCTATTTTCAAATTGTCTTCAAAACACCACAGCAATTCTCTTCCTAAGAATCACACCAAGTTCTCAGGGAGTAACCTAACAGAAGGAGGCACACAAATGACTGTAAGCAGAGAAGTCTTCAAACACCTCCTCAGTATAAGCTTGAACCTTTCTCATATGCCCAAGTTTGTAGACCATGCACTGTCAGAGACTGTCTACAGAAGCTTTTTTTCTCCCCAGTGATGAGTTTTAAAGAGCATAAGAGAGAAAGTCACAGGATCCCCTTCAGCCCCTCTCACTGGCACTGGGAGCGCTCTCTGGTCTCTTCATTGGTCCTTCCAGAAGACTCTTGGGATCATAGCTCCAATCAGTCACTCAGCTACCTCAAGTATTTTCTCATTTCCCCAAGACAAATGAGCTTCCTCGAGGATGGAGACAAGCAGTTTCAAATCTTGACAGGCCTCTTTGGAAATAACTCACTTCCCTGCAGAGCTAGTAAGGAGCACACTCTTCACAGCACTCTGTCCCAAAGGTAAGCAACATCACCTTCAGGCACAGGGAAATGCCATTATTCTGTAAACATCTGTGGGTGGCATTGCATTATATTTTGAGTTGTTTTGAATTGTTTTCCTGTCTTTCCTCAGATTTTGTCTATTTCCTACATCTAAAGCCAGTCAGCTCTTGGCAGTTCCCAAACTGGAAATGTTGATATTCACAACTGCTGCATTGTTTGCTCTCAACTGTGAAGATTTCCAGATTTCCTCAGAAAGAGCTCTTAAATTCCATGCTGCATGCTGTTTTAAAGGCCACCTGTTCACAGTGTTTAGATGACAGTCACTACCTACTATGATGCAGTACCCTGCCTGTGACTAACATAAATGGCATTGATGCCAAGCAGGAGGCAAAGAATAGAGGTGGTATCATGTTAATGCAGAGGGAATTTCCCATGCTGAAAACCAGACTTCTGTACAATTTTTTTCATGCATAATCTTTTCTGCATCATCCTCCCCTGAATGTTGTATATAAAAGCCAAAAATATGAACACAAAAAATAATGCCCACAGAAGGAGTATGGTTGATGCTGATACACATATTGCTTTGACTCATTTGGATACTTATTATTTTCTCTCGCTTGAATCAAGGTTACATTCCTTAGTCACAAACTGATTATGTTGGAAATGTAGAAACTAGTGAAGGAAAGAATCACCTGAATGAAACCATTGTGGCTACATATAGGAACCCTGTTCCAAGTTAATATAGAGTTAGTGCTTTTTTAAAAGTTTTCTTGCTAAACTTATGCTTTCAAGGAAAAACAAATAAATCCATCAACAAACAAAAAAAAAGCCACAGATGATAAAATGTCTCCACTATCTCCAGGGATAAGTACAATGCAAAGTAGAGCAAAACACTAAGAGTAATTTGGAAAAAAAAAAAAAAAGAAAAGAAGAAAAAAAAAGCTTTGAGTACATGGAAATAGGTTTCGATTCAATTAAGAGGTCATTGTGTAAATTACAAATAGAATGATCCTGCCAGTTGCAACATAATGATCCTGAAGTTATTAAAGACAAGAAATGCCATGTCCTCTCTTTACAGCTACACTCTGATGTGCCACAATGATTTATACATTTTAAGACCAAGAATATGATAGCTGAAACAACCTCTACAAGATTCCATCATCACGAGTGGGCAAACTTTCTCACAGTTTATGGTATTCACTTTCCTAGGTCCTTAACTTACAAAGTGGCTAAATTCAGAAAAAAGACTTTCTTCTGAGGGCAGGAAGGCCTCAAATGAGAAAACCCTTTGTGATTAACACCATCAGTGTTTACTTGTGTTCTTTTTCATAATCATCTGACAATTATTTGAGAAAAGATGGACCAGAGGCTTAATTTATTATGATTTCTGTAGGAAAACCAAACCAAACTAAACTAAACCTCTCCCTTCCCTTGCCCCAGTTTTCTATCTTCATTTTCTTTCCTTTTCTTTTTTTTTTTTCTGAAGTATGACTGCAGACTTTACATGTACCTTTCTTTTGCATTCTTTGCAATGAATAGGAGGCCCACAAAGCAGAAGCAGCTGACAAGTGAGGAAGCCCTTTGTGCTTTAGCCAGTGCCAACAACAAAGCAGATGCTGATAGGAGAAGCAGCTACTTCTGCTCTGCAAGTGCATCCTGTTAGGTGTTAGCCTCTGACAATTCCATGATGGAGCTACATGGTTTTTGTTAGCAATATGACAGTAGATGTTCCTTACAATGTCAGTTGCAGAAACAATGCTAGGATTACAAACAGAATTTACCACGTAAGTGTTGAACAGACAGAGGATAGAGAAAATACTGAGTAGATAACCTAGGATGATACTGGCACCTGTATGTTTGTTGCAGTCTCAGAGAGCTTTATTTGCCCATGGTTTTTAAATTAATCATGTCTCTAATTCTTTTTATTTCGATCTTTTGACAATTTTCTTTTTCAACTTCTTTTCTTCTTACAAATTTCATTAAAATAAGCACCTAATATTAATATAGAAGTTGTTGTGAATTTAAAATTACTGCAGCCAGGAAGTGGAAATGCTAATATTTCCATGCAAAGACTAATTCTGCTGTAATACATATACTGTACAATCTGCATGAAAGCACCTCTCAGTATGGCCGGTAATCCAGAATGCCACATACCATAAGTGTACAGTGATCATTTTAGTGCTCCCTTGAGAATTTTAACACTGTAATCGCTTGGCCCACATGCATTTGGTTTCTCACACAAAAAGCACAAGTAGCTGGGATTTCTAACGTATAAAATGTTATAGTTGGACTGAAATCCTTGGGCCTGTATTGATCCACTAGAACTGAAGCTCTACTTGAATGTAGTTGGTAACTTCTCTCTCTTTCCTTAAGCACCAAAGCACTGCTAGACAATAGTTATGATTTTTACATTGTTGGATCATACACACACAAAAGCTGACCCTGCTATTTTGTTAATACATGAAAAAGCTAATAGCCTACAGCCCAAAATAGGACGATCTTAATAATGTTCATGGCACTTAATTTCACCACATTAATGAAATTATAAAATATGGATTCTGAGCCTAAACCTGTGTGGAAGACCTAATATCTGCCTTTGCCATTAAGAAGATTAAAAAGTTTTTAAATGTCACCACTTATTATGGGTATTGTGAGGAAAAGGAAAGCCTTTGCAGGACATAAGCAGAGAAAATGAGATGCCTGTGGTGAACCAATCTCAGGCTAATAAAAGGTTTGGCTGAATCTGAAGATCTGAGACAATCCACCTTGAATTAGGAGTTTAACCTCCAATTCGGCATATTCAAATTTTCCAGCTGATGTGGCTTGATCTTTGACACTAGACAAACACAATTTTCCCCATTAAGGTGTTTTTGGTTGTTAAGGTTTTTCTTAGATCAAAAAAATAATTCATACCATATAATATAGAAATTGGAAAGGGATCTTTGTAAAGGAATTAATATTGTATGGCACAGCAGTCCACCTTTACTCATTAGATACAAAAGAATGAAATTTTGTTCAGAACCGGTTGAGTGGTAATCAGCTAGTCCATTCATTTATTTTATACATGGTGAGCTGAGAAATTTTTCCTCTCCTACAGTGTTTTAGCAAAAAAATCCTTCTCAGATCTGTTTTACTTCTAACAGATTTGTGCTTTGAACCTGTTAAGAAGTAATGCAACTATTATTACAATATAAGGACATCACACCATGAGTATGTCCAGAGAAGATATATTATGATTCTATGATTCTGTGAAATACTGTAACTAAATAAAGCTGACTCATGACCTTAATGACCAGTAAGTAAGTTATAAATTCAATAACTGAGTTTTCCTTTGGCCTGAAAAAAAATGAATTTTAAATCTGCACTCAAGAATCTTTAAAGGGGAATAAAGCAAAAAGAACACTTAGGTATCATAAGTGTTAAAACTATACAGTCTGAGCTGTAATAAATGTTTAAAAACCACTCAGACAACCTACTTAAATTTTGGTCTTTGTCAGAATATCAATTTTTTGCTCAAAAAAAAAAAAAAAATAAAGGAAAAAAAAAGAAAAAAAAGAAAAAAAAGGAAAAAAGAAGACTTTTAACACCTCAGGTCTAAATGATTATTCATAATCATTATGATTATTCATAGTCAGAAAATAGACATGGGGAAGAAAGCATATCCTCCCTTGTTGAGAGGAAAGGAGGTGCTAAATGAATTAGTGAAATCCAGACTGAAAAATAAGTGGAACATCTAAACACCAACTATGGGCTGAATTATTTGGTATTTATTAGCACATGTAGTAATAGCTACATGATGTCTTCTTCAAAATCTATTTATTAATGAAAATAAAAGAGGAGTAAGCCTTCTCTTTGAAAAATTTTTGTGCACATCTGCACTCATGTAGCCACAGATTGTATCATAAATTTTATTTGCTCTTTCCTTTCTTGGCTGCCAAGCTTCATATGAAAGCATCTTGCTTGCATGTGCTAGTAAAGCTTTTATTCTATCTGTTAAACCCTGGATTTATTACTCCATGGGTAAATATACTCATTACATTTTTCTACCATATAGCAAATTCACCATTCTTATTTTCCATATGCAGTACACCAAACAAACAAACAGAAATTACTTTTTTATGAGTGATGAAGGGCCCAATTGGAAGAATTTCCAATCACTGTTTAGAAGAAAAGAACATTAATAGTGATGATGATTAATCTTAATTTTCATTTATTCTAGAGGAGATCTAGGTCTTAGTATTAAACTATTGCATTCCAGTAAAATCCTCCGCAACTTCAGTTATTGAAACTGGTTTCAATAATTCATGCAAGATAACAGTTTATGGAATTAAGAGTTATTTCACAGATTATATTCTACTAGTGTAAGGGTAAGCAGGCCTGCAATTTTTATCCTTTCAAAAATGATGTCAAATTTAACAACTGTTTGCAAAAAGTTTAATAATTTTATGCATAAATGGGTGTGGAAGTAACACTAGCTCACACGCGCTTGCATACATATGCATACACATGTCCCATATTAGAAGGCTCCATGTCCTCTTTGTTTCGCTGAGGGTTCACAGCCCCTCTCCCCAGGAGAGGATTTCTTTTTAATGGTCTGAGTGTTCAAAGACAACCTTCAGTTAAAACAAAAGCAATGTGTTGAGATTTTTTCTTATTTCCTGCCTGAAAATATTGCTTGATTTTATTTCAGTATGAATTGTCATATATGCGTCAGTCAATATATGTTTTTCCCTCTTCCAGGCATTTTAAGCTCAGAAAGAACCACTACAGCTGGATGTTTTGTCCCCAGCATATCTATTTCATCTAGCAAAGTCTCTGTGAAATCCAGCCTGAGCTACAGCACAATGACTTTTGATTTAAGACTATTCATAATGCTTTCATAAGAGATCTAGCAGTTAATAGCCATGGCTGTTTATAATCTGCACCTTATTTTTTCTCCCTATCTGCCCCAGTGCTTTGTGGTAAAATTTCTAATGCCTATATCATGATTACTGGCAAGAATAAAATATAAACTCTTAAAGGGAGTTTTCATCAATACCTTAAACGTTTCTAAAATACAGAAGATCTGACCACAGACCTATAATGAGTTTTGTTTTAACCTAGCAGAGATTCAATAGTTTGTGACATATAAAGAGTACGATTTACTCCAGAGATATGTACTGTGAACTTTCCTTTGCATACAGGATGCATTTTCTAAAAATTTACTAATAAATCTACTAGTTTCTGGATCATTAAGAAATAAATTACTTTCTTGTCTTCCTCCTGGGTGTTCCAAGAAAAGAAGTAAAATGGGCAACATAGTTTGCCTAAAGTTAAAACTAATTGATATTGCTTCTTTTGTTTTCTTTAAGAAATCAGTTTGCAATGAGGGAATGATTATGTTTATTTGTTTGCACTGTTCAATTTTCTTTAATTAAATTATGATGTTTATCAAAGTTCTTTTTATAACCTAGCACTGTAGCAGCGCTGAAAAAGACCACATACTGGTCTGTGGGATGTAGAGACGTTGAATCTGACTTCCATCTGGTGACTTCTTATCATCTAAAAAATTGTTAACCCAAAAAAAAACCCCAAAAAACAAACAAGCAAACAAACAAAAAAACTACATTCAAATTAACTACAGGATCAGACTATTTTTAGCAACAGACTGAAAACACTTCGTGGTTGTTTTAATTATCCCGTAGGAATGCTTTATTGTTAATAGGCAATATCTCAGCTATCTTTTCCTTCCACCTCCAACACAGGCAGAAATATGATAATATCCATTCAACCTTCAGTAAAATAGAGATGAAAATGAAATATAAACAAATATGACGTTTTGAAATAATTTTAACTTTCTCTGAATTTATAAACTATGATTGCATATGAACTGCAAAGCATCACCATAGGTCTGAGTAGTAGTTTTCTGTGAATCCTAAATGTTTAAGCTCTTCTGTAAGATGTCTATATTTGCAGAAAATGTTTTTACATTTCCTGTAATTAAATGTTACTTATAGGTTGTTTATTATTATTATTATTATTGTTATTATCATTGTTTATTATTATTGTTGTTGTTGTTGTTGTTGTTATTACTATTATTATTATATTTCTGGTACATATACTGCACTCTAATTCAAGTCTCACATATTTCCTGCTAAGAAATTCTACATCTACAATTACAATTCTTTATGGTATGACAAAGTAGTCATGTCATGTAATTTATATGCCACAAGGATCAGAGTGTTTTATTCTAGTTGTATCAGTAGGCAGCAGCCAAGTGCATACAGAGGTATTATTCTGCAGGTTGGATATCCTCCTGGTCAGTGTGCTGGTTCCAGAGATAGTCTTGTTATGCATCCCCAGCCACAATTTGAGTTAACATTCAAGACCCTTAGTTTCCAGGCTGCCGGGGGCTGAACTCATTGGTGAGATAAATTATCCCACCCCTCGGGGACAGAAACAAGCCACCTGTCACTTGTCAAAGAACCAGCACTAGCGCAATAGTACCTAATGTCCCACCATCTCACCTGCAGGCAAAGTGGCTGTTATGAAAGTGTAGTCATGGATAAATGTGATGGAAAATATGCTAGGATGAGAAGGATTTAGATAAATGAGGCCAGGCACAATTAGTAGCAAAATGTGCTTGCAATGACTTTATAAAGAAAGCTTTTAAAGTGACAGCAATGTTTTTTCTTACTGAAGTTCACTCAGAGAGAATTCTGTGTATCATATTCCTATATAATCCCTATATAGGAATAACCTTTTGCTAGTCAACCATCTGTTGTTTCTGTCATGACTGACACTCATGTAGTTTGTGTTTTTCTCAGGATTGGGGTATGTACTTTTCAGTCAACTGCAAGCAATGAATCAGGGGTATACTGCCCTGAAAATAGACACTCCTTATCAGGTTTTGCAATTAATCAGAACCAGAAGATTAGCAGCCACAGGAGTTACAACGATTGCACTATGTTCTATTGGCATTATGAGAAGACAGTCTCAGTGAGTGCTTCTTGAAATTCAGTTCCATTTGTGCTTCACACTAATAATGTCTCCAATTGACTGAAACCTCCAAAAAAATATCTAGTTAAGTGTCATTACATGACTTCAGTTAAATGCTCTCTTTGAAAATTCTCTCAGAAGATATTAAGTTTCAGTGAGTTTACTGCACCATGCTGTGACTGAATGTTTAATTCTAAAAGACACACTGTCATTTTAAAGCAGTTGGCTGTGCGTTACAGATTAATTACTAATTTTAGATTCTGTGCTTTCTGTTTCCCTGAGAATTAAGAAACTTAGTGTGACAAAAATTGCTGGAGCACAAAAGAAAAAAAATATTGAAAACAGATTAATTACAGTGCAGTCGGTCTGTATCACAGCTTCAGGGACATGATATGTGAAACAAAGCGTAAGCTCTATACATTGACTTAGACATAAATCATGCATCTTTTGTCTTCACATTGTGCAAGCACAGACTCATAATGTACACCAAGATGAGATAGCACATTCCAACATAACATATTTTTGTCTGAACAATAGTTACACATTTGCTTGATCCTATATCCTACCACAGAAAAATGCAAACTAATTTTACAAAGGTGATAAAGTCTTTAAATTGGTGAAAAGCAGGGCATTTAAAGCAAAATAAAGAAAGGAAAATAGAACAACATAGAATAAAGATGGAAGGTTGTGGACTAAGGAAATTTGAGAAGCAATTACATCATCAAGCAAGTCAATTTTCAATGTCTTTATGATTGTATATACTAGACTACCCTCCTAAAACCTTAAGAATTCTTACTTTAGTTATGTAGTGACTAATCCATTTGACATCACAAATCTGTATTGAAATGTTTACAGAGCTTTAATTGGTTTAATTGATTTAATTGGTTTATTTGGTTTAACAGGGTTTATAAAGTACATCTCACTTAAATATGTTATCTGTCTCAATTTTATAAGCCTCTGTGACAGCCACTTCATCTGCCATTTCCCCAGGACATGTAGATGCATCTCATCAGGTTCCATGGACTTGTGCACCTTCAATTTCCTTAGACACTCTAGACTCTGATTTTCTCCTGCAGCGGCTCTTCTTTCTACCTGTCCCTGCCTTTTCCATTTGTGGCTCAGGTGGTGAGGCTGAAGCATTTGCTGGTAAAGACTCAGGCAAAAAAAGGTAATTGTGTATGTCAGCCTGTTCCATATGCTTGGTAACCATGTCTTCTGTTACCTTCAGGAGAGGAACCATATTTCCCGTACCGTTTCTTTTACCACCAATGTACTTTTAGAAGCTTTTCTTGTTCCACTTGACATCCCTGGCCAAATTTAATTCTATCAGGCTTTAAGCTTTCATAACCTGGTATCTCTGGATGCTCTAACAAGCTCTCTGTATTCCTCTCAGGGTACCTCTTCTTGTAGGCTTCCATTTTGCACTTGAGTTTGACAACATAGGCTTACTGGTGTTTCTGTCTGATTTCTTCTTTGTTAGTATGTCATCGCTCCTGAGATAGGAGGAGGTGACTCTTGAATTTTAACCAGCTCTCTTAGGCTTATCTTACCTGCAGGGCTTTATCCCATGATACTCCATGAAACTGATCTCTGACGAGGCCAAGCCTCCTCTCATAAACACCAGGGTAGTAAGATTTCTGTGGGCCCTTCTTTCACTATAAGGATTTCAAACTCCGCTGATTTATAGTCACTGCAGCCTAGGCTGCTCTTGAGCTTCACTCTCCCCCCAAGCCCCTCCTTCTTGGTGAGAACAGGGACCAGGATAACACCTGTCCTTGTTGGATCTTCTATCCAACAAGATATCCTTCTCCTTCTTGGAGAAAGAAGTTATCATCTGTGTATTACACAAACTTCCTGGATTGTCTGTGCCCTGCTGTATTGCTCCTTCAACAGATATCGGGGTGGTGGAAGACCACTAGGGCTTGTAAGGCTGGTCCTCTCTGTAGAGGGACTCATCTTGGTCTTTCTGGTCAGCAAGCCTGTAGCAGATACGTAATGTCACCTGTTCCTGCCCTCCCTTTAATCCTCATCCATAAACTCTCAGTCAGCTTCTCATTCATCCTCAGGCATAAAGAGCAACACTGACTCCTCATTCCCTGCCTGTCCTTCTGAAGAGCCTGTATCCTTCCATTTCAGCTCTCCACCCTAGGAGTGGAGAAATACAGGAGTTTACCACCCTTTCTCTATGGTGCTGCTAGATCACAGTCCTGCAGGGGTGCCCACATCTCTGACACCTCTTGTTTAAATCTTGATGCTACCTGTGCTCCTATGGAAACAGCTAAGTTGGCCTCCCCATGAAGCCAACTTCTGTCCAGAGTGGCTGGAATTCCTTCATGCTTCCCTTCAAGTGCACTCCTGTGGACCTGCAATCCCTCTCCATGCCCTGGGAATGTTCCCCTGGCCCTGGCATTAAACTGGTAGGGGTGGGATGGACATGGAGTTCCTCTCCACAGGCAACTATTCCTTCTGTATTTCGTTTCTATTACTCTTGTACAGAAACACAAGCCAAGTTTCAAGGAGCATTAAATCAAAGAACAGAAAGCAAAGGAAAACAGAGGAATTTATATGTTTTTATATTTATCATCAGGGTCAACAGACGTCTTCTATTCCTCAACCTATCTTTTGAATTAATTGAAAAGATACAACTGTGAAATCAGAGCTTAGTCTTTACAACTGAGTTTGATGGGAAACAATGAAAGAACCCTATTTTTTTGGTGAAGAAAATAAATAATAAAATCTAAAAAGCAAGAAATGTTCATGAGAAGCTGAGAAACAGACAACAAGGATTTGACCGTCAGACAAAAGAGAAGGGTCAGTTTTGAAAGACCTTTAAAGAGAAGGCCGAATGTGCTTTGTTGTTTGTTAAGTTCCTGACAAAGCACAATGAACGGTAGAATTTTCCCTTAAAAATGAAATGTGTTGTGTCATAATTTGCTAAAATACACGATTAAACTTGATGTGTTTAGAGGAGCAGATGGCTGTGCCTCCAAGTGTTCTCCCCTTGGGTTTTCAAATAGCAGAGGAAGCAGGAGGGAGAAATAAAAAAAGACTATCAATATGCACTCATAACAGCTTAAATTCTAAGCTCCACAATCAAGAATATTTTGTACTGAGTAGACATTTTCTGAGTTTCTTCTATTTGTAAACAAAATGTTTAAAATATTTTTTGTAGCTGCTTATTATTTATGGGTGTCACTGGTCCCACTCATCTTCACTATGTCATGACTCTAGCAGTGATCTTGGGATTTATAAAAGGAAGAGATGTCTGCAAAGGGAAGTAACAAGTATTTTCCACTTTATTTTTTATTTCTCCATCATTGTCAGTGTATTTGAGGAAGATTTATACATTTTTTGAGGAGCTACATTAGTGAGAAGAAACATTTGTCTACTTTGAAGCGCTTTTGTGGGGAGATATAACACCAGTCCTTCATGGCTGTCCTGGTGTCCAGCTGATTTCTTACTGACATTAAAAGTGACCTTTAAAAGGTCAAATGGTTTGGTTCCTTGTTTCCTTAGAAAATGCCATTTCCCTAGCATGATACCTCAGAAACTGCAATCAGATTTCTGTTCTGTTTCACAGAAAGATAGACTCTTTAATTTCAGATCTCACCTGTTGTGCCTAGAAGTAGATAGTCTTGCAGACCACCTGATCTGCTCTTTTCCTAAAGCAAATATGGGCATGGCAACTGAGTAAGGATGGGTTAGGCTGTCAGCCACTGAACAGGCAGCAGAAAGGATTCATTCACTGTGAAAGAGGTTATTGCACTGTCAGACTTTTCTTCAGCAGCATATCTTTCACCTTCAGAGGTGCTCTCCAACTCATATTACTCAACAACCCTGTGATGTTACTTTCATAGAATATTCCAGATGGGTGTTTTTAATTTTTTTATTTATTTTTTTTTTTAAAGTGGAATAAATACACAAATTGCCAACATTTTTGTTTCCTAGGTTTTGGAAAGTGTGGAATGCTGTACTTTCATCAATCTGTCTCTACAGTTACATGTAAATGCAAGATACATTCCAGAAGAATAGTCCCGAATGGTGGTTATGTGGCCACCTGGTGGGTCACCTGATCTCTCTCATCTCCATGCATCATGGCTTCAGAAATGACCGTGGGATCTGCAAATGGAAAAGACATCTACAAAGAGAAATAGCAAGGTGACCAGTTTGATGTAAGGATATATGTATATGCTGGTTTGGCTTATCTCCTGCAAATATAAACCCAGATTTGCAAAAACAGACACATCTCCAACAGAGATTTATATTTACTACAGTCTGGGGGATCTTCTACTAACAAAAGGAAAATAGAATTTGGGAACATTAGACCATCTGTACAGACAGAAGTAAAAGGTTAATAAGGCTATGTTCAGACTGGCCTTTAAACTTCTTATGGGATTTAGGTCTTAGTTTCTTGTCTCATTCCCATGTAAGTTCACATGTCCTGAAATTCCCTGAGAATGTCTGATTCTTGCTTCAAACATATCTACTGCAAAACGACATAAAAGTCTCCCAGAACAGCATGGCCTACTGCCTCTCAACTCATTCCTGAAAAAGCTTTAACATTAGAATCCCCCTCCTATAAAGAGTTTAACAAAGCCAAAGAGGAAAAATATTTCACTGCCCTACTAGACAGTGCCCTGCTTATAGTGTCCCCTGCATGAAGTCTTCAGCCACTGAAGGTTTGAGTTTTGCATGCTTTGGAGATCGTGATGGTTTGTCTCTACCATCACTTTGATACTTTAACCAGCAGCTTAACACCAGCTCCCAGTCCAGCTTGTTAAAAGTGTGCCTTGCACAGATGAAGTATGGTGCAAACGAGGAGAACCAACCAAGCCATTGTGATTTATTCCAGGGTATGAGTGATTCAACGATGCTGCTGAAACTAAAAATTGAAAATAGAAACCTATCAATGTGAAATCAGATCTGAAGAAGTGGAGCAGAAAAGATGTGTCTCTTGGAATAACTTCAGCTAGAATAATCAATCTCAAGGTTTACAGGATTTAATAAGGATTTAATGGGGCTTCTCTACTGCTGCACCTCTGAAAGGTTAGCAAACCATTTAAAGAAGTTAAGCTGGACAAATCTTTCAAAGCTCTGAGTTTGTAGTGCATTAACCCTGGCATATTCCACCTGCTTTCAGTGTGTATTAGAGCATCCTTGTACAATTCATCATTTCTTCTACTCATCAAAATACTTCTGAAAACTATATGAACATCTTGTATAGCCGTATATCTTAACTTGGTATGCATCTAAATGGTATTATATGAAATATTAAAACAACTGGAAAATAATGTTGACAATCAGATCACCAAATCTACCTTTATTTTCTCTCCTGACTCCAAGACGTCTGGCCTCACTAACTGGGTCAGAGACAGTCATAGCAGTCTTTTTCCTATCAAACAAATAAACAAAAAAACCAAAAAAAAAACAACCAAAAAGAAAAAAGAGAAAGAAAAAACCAACCCCAAAGCAAGCAAGCAAACAAACAAACAAAAATCCAACCAAAAAGAAAAAGAAAAGCCAAAATAGCAAAGTAGGAAGTGTATTGTTCTTATAGATTTGAGTGGGGAAAACACCCTTATTCTGTAAAATACAAAATCACACAAAATGTCTCTAGATCTAAGTCTTAGCATCATTCAGTCGGAGACTTTGCTTCCAATAAATTATCAATTTTGTGTGTTGCAGCCTTATTTCGTCTGAGTCACTCCATTATGAAAAACGTTTCGGATATTAAAGTCAAAATTTCAGTTTTGTGTTGGGTTTTTTGTGCTTTTGGGTTGTTTGTTTGTTTTTTCTTGTCAGTAATTGCCTTTTAATTCAGAGAAACATTAGTGGTTTTATTTTCACTTTTTTAATTATGAAAAGCTATGCAATTATAATTTATGTTAAATTTCTTTCTCTGATGAACAGTTGTTTTTTCTTGAAAAAGTGGTTGCCTTTATGTTTTGTTCTGCTCTTTTCTTTTTTTTGCTGAACTGACTCTTCGGCAGAAAATATTTACCTTAGGAAAGGTAATTATAAGCTATCACATTTATTTTGTTTCCCCCTGTAGCTGTTAATACAAAGTTCAAGTAGTCTTCCAGGCCTGTCAAAAATACACACTAAAGAAAAACAGCCCTGCAACCAACTCAAAACAAAGAATGAAAAAAAAAGTGTGTACTGTTGAAAAATTCAAAAGGTCAACTTGGTCACTGCAAAGCTGTCTTATTGAATAATGCCCCTGAAGAATAAAGATAATCTAAAATTACATTTTACACTGTGAACCAATAAAACAAAGTACACAGGTGTAGTCAACATAAGATTAGGACAGCAAGAATGGAATAAAAGAATAAGTATAGTCTGATATCCCAGGTGGAATTGTTCATGTAAGAATTTTTAAATTTTTTCTTTCAAAGATAATATTTTGGTCTACAATGGTGATACAAGAGTGATGAATTAGGTGTTGATAACATCAACATGGAATAAGTATGTTTCTTTTGCCAAAAGAAGCAATTGAACAAATTAACTAGAAAGATGTTTGTACCAATGACGTTTTCAAAGGCTAAGAAAATGTATTTTTTCCACTTGGCTCATTTGTGACCACAAAACCTTAGTAAGCAACAGAATTATACTAATCTGGTAAAGCACATACACGTAGGTAAAACCTGGTGTAAGACATTTCACTCTTTTACACTGATTTTTAATATCCTGGATTATTTTCTACATGCACTCCTAATTCAACTCTTCCTGATATGGCAGTGAACACACTCATACCCAATTAAAGAAAAAATGAGTTTTGAAAAACTTGCCCCTAAGTGAACCTGAACTAGGAACTGATTTATATTTTTCAGAAAATGTGTTGGAATATTGAGCCCTTGCAGGAAATTCCTTGCTTTTCATTAAGACACTCTCAAAGGATAAGATGAAAAAACTTCCTCAGGACTCTGACCTACATCCAGCCCAGCTGCATGATCAAGAGAAAGTTCTGCATGCACTGAACTCGACAGCGTGTCTGCCTACCTTTATACAAGTAACTCGGTCATAGCAAATCACTGGTTCATTACAATTGAGCAAAATAGAACTTTTATGTCAGACATCAAATTTAGTTTGTAGTTGTGTGTGTTAAAAAAGCCTTTGGTAAGAGGAAAATGAGAAAGAACATGGGTTGTAAAGGGGCTCATAAAATGCAGAATCAGAATTTGGACTCAAACTTTCAAAGACTTGTGAGTGCACACAAAAGAGAGATGAAAATCTAGCAGTTCTTTTCATTAAAAAAAAACCTCCAAATCTCTCTGAATGAATTATATGTTGTATAAATGGCCAAAGTATAGAACATGTTACCAATGAAACACAGTCCACTCTGTGATTTATTACACTTTTTTTCCTGCAAAGTAATACTTTGCTATTATAGCTGAATGGTGCACAAATCCAAGGAAGGATGAAGTCAACGGGGGAAAGAGGCAGAAAAGAGCGCCCTTTCTTCACTTTATAACACACAGTATGTCCCCTTTGCAAAGCAAAAATTCCAGAAAAGCAGCACGTGCAATTAATATATTGTGTCCCTATGGGAAACAACTACAAATATGTGTCCCAAAAAGTAACCAGCAGTTATACACTTTTTTTCAGTAATTCAATAAAAAGTGCAGGCTCTTTTCAGGAGATCCCTAATGTCTCATGTCTCATACACCAATTCTAAGACTACAGATAATTTCTTTTACATGATCATATTCTCACACCTGCATGGAAAAACCTTTTGAAAATTTTAATAGTGTTTCAAGGGGAAAATACGCATCATATCAAATTGACACCTTTCCTCCAGGTGTTTTCTAATTTCTTGGGTTAAGACCAATTTTTTTTTCTACTTAGAGAAGATCTCTTTTCAGGAATAAGACACATACAAGAAAGTTTTAGATTCAAAAGTCTTTCTATTCAAACCAGGTAACTATTTTCAACCTGGTGAGATACCTCAATAATGAGCAAAGACATATAATGTGAGCTTTGACCTTTATTTTGAAATTAAACTCACATGGGCTGAGCTTAGGTCGATGCAGACACCCCAGTCAAAAATAGCCCCCAGACACTTACACAGGAGTTTTAACGCCAATGGATTCAGATAAAGCCAAGACTCACCTGCAATGTTTTTAAGTCCCTGTGTTCCCAAAAGATGCAATGGAGAGGCCAGACAATTTAGGGTGTTTGGAACATGGTTTTCTTAATTTCTCAGATCTTATCTGTTGATTATGAAGAATATCTTTATCTCATCACATAGCAAAATGTTTTAGCTTATTGCTGTTCTCTCTTACAAATAAAAAGTCCCGTTCTGTTATCCCTGCATGTTGGTCAAGAGTGTGTAAAACTCACCTTGGTGAAGAGAAACATGAGAGAGATAGAAGAAAGTTAATTCCTTAAAAGAAACTGTAAAGATCAGAGGACTGAAAAAGGAGCTTTACTTAAAGATGAAAATTAAATTTCCAAATAAAATCTAAAAACTATTAAAATGTTTGTTTCTTTTATCACTATCACACTCAAAAGACATATAATTTAGCAGAACTTGCTTAATTTTCCCTGTAACAGTGCACTCAATGTGTATATTCAAATATGACAAAAGAAAAAAAAAGAAAAGATGTCTATCAAATATAAATTGCCCATTAAAAAGTTTTAGACTTTAATTTGCACAGCTGGTTCAACAATCATTTCTACACTCCTGTTTATTTCATCAGTCAAAATATGTGAGATTTCATCCTTCTCAACTGCTGAACTTATTTTTCTGTTGTCAGTAACCATAAACCCAGGGCAGTATCTTCTTCCACAACTGTTGGTATTGCAATTCCTGATACAGACAATTCACTCTAATAGAGAAGGCAGCTGAGGGGCAGCTTGCTGGAACTAGTAGGGATCCAAAGTCCCACAGGTATATTAAAAAAACCCCAACAACTCAGATACTAGAGCAACCCTTAGTCTTCAGTCTGCATTCCCATACTGAAAAGATAACAAAAAATCACATGACCTGACTCAGGAGTGTTGTATGAGCGTGGTTTATCTGCACCCAAGACACGACCCTGATTTCTAGCCAGCTCCAGAACCGAACTCGGTATCCTATTGCAATCCCCTGAGCCATGCAGCTCCAAAAATATGTTCTACAGTGTGAAAGCTTCTGGTTTTTTCTCTCTTCTTTTAAAATTATTGAGCTGTTGCTAACCCTTGAACATAACATTCTGTTTTCCTTTGCAATAAGAGTTTTACAAGAGCGTTTAAAGTGTAGAGTGAGTGAATATGCACAGCAGACAAATGGCCTTTGGATTTAAGAGTCTCCAAGCGCTCTCAAACATGAATGGCTGAAACATCTCCAAAGAAATCATTGCAAACTATTGGATTACAAACCTCCCTTGAATATGGATAAAATTAAGGACATTTGAGTGTGCTGAAATTTAAAATAATTTATCTCATTTAAAGCACGCTGGAATAAAAGATCCACATCTGACATGGAAAACACATAGACATTTTCAAGTAAAAAGAATAAAATGAAGTGAGAAAACAATTTGTTATTCTTGCTTCCTACAAAAATTATATTTTTTGTAGTAAAACAAAAAAATTATCAGTTGTACAAAACTCTTAGAGAAAATTGATTAATATTTTTATTAATTCATGAGGATACCTAATTTTTAATTTCTGTTTTCCTGTAGAGGGAAAAAAAAAAAAAAACAGAGGAACCTTGAAACAGACTTTTTAAATTAAGTTAATCAAAGTGTACTAAACCAGGTAGAAAATATTTGGCTTTTTCCATTCACTCTAAGTTTAAACTGGGCTTTGCCTTTTTCATTCACCTCCATTCTGAAAATCAGAATTTAAAATATAATTGCCTCAGCTCCTGAATGTCAGCACTGATCACAAATATGCATGTGGTGAATTCTCTGTGTTACTAGCATGATCAGGTATCAGAGACACAAAACCAGCCTCGAGCAGAAAGCCTTCTGGGTCACATGGTCTTCTGTACAGACGGATGACGGAATGAGTTACATGCAGATTCCCAAGATTAACTCAGAACATCTTGGCCTTTTAGCATTTAACCTAGACCATTACCATTATTTTTAACAGAGTTCTTATGTGTGAATAATCTATACCATCTGTTGAGCGTAAAAACATAGTAGAAAAAATATAACCTGGACACAGAAGTATTACTTTTACTGGTGTATTTTATGAACAGATGCTCAGCATAAAATTCAATTCCTGGAATAAAAAACCTTTATTCAGACAGAATCTGAGGATCAATAAACTTTGACTGTTCTTCTACATCCTAACCCTTCGAAAGGCTGAATATGAGAAAAATCCTTATCAATTATGCTCTTTTAACAGTTTAATTACATAGGAAAAAGTATTTTTTTTTTTTTTT
>VZRN01000093.1:249914-261744 GCA_013397935.1 Dasyornis broadbenti
TTTTTTTTTCCTGTGGTGCTTTTAAAAACTAGGTATGACTATTTGAAATACTAGAATGACAATGCATAAAAAACCCTGTTTGGCATGGTGCAAGTCTAGTAGGTACACACACAAAGGACCAAGAAGGCCAAAACAAAAAACAAAAGGCAGGAAATCAAGTGGCTAAAACCTGTTTGTGGATATTTACTGTCATTTGCACCATGGGTAACCAGCCTGTTATTCATCTTATGCAGACACAAGCAGTTTTCCTACAACAGGCAGATGCTTCTGTTTGAGAAGTTTTGCTATTAAGTCATACGTGAGTACGCACTGCCAAACAAAGAAAAGCATTGTAAACAGCCTTTTGTGCACGCTGGTTACACCATTCCAGAGTTTCATTACTCTTTCATTGTCTATTCTTTCTTCTGCGGTTAATCTGTAGAAACCTGTGCACTACATATGGGATCTGACAAAGACATGAGAGGCTAAAACTAGCTTCTGTCATCAGTTTGTGACTGCAAATTTTAACTATAATCTTTCATCAATGTGGTCGGTTGACCTTGGCTGGATGCCAGGCACCCACCAAAGCTGCTCCATCACTCCCCTCTGCAAAAACACAGGGGAGAGAAAATACAGTGAAAGGTTCATGAGCCGAGATAAGGACAGGGACAGATCACTCACTGATTACCATCACCAGCAAAACAGGCTTGACTTGGGGAAATTAGTTTAATTTATTATCAATCAGAATCAGAGCAGTGTATTAAGAAGTAAAACAAATCTTAGAAATACCTTCCCCCACACACATTTCCCCTTCCCAGCTCTACCTGCCCCCAGAGACACAGGCAGATGGGAAGGGTGCTTACAGTCAGTTCATCACACATTGTTTCTGCCACTGCTCAAGGAAAAAGTCCTTCCCCTCTCTCTCCCGCAGGAGGCAGCTCTCCTGAACTTCTCCAGCCTGAGTCCTTCCCACAGGGTACAGTTCACAAACTGCTCCAGTCGTGAGTATTTTTCCATGGGGTGCCGTCCTTCCAGCAAACCTGCTCCAACGTGGGCTCCTCTCTCTATGGGTCCGCAGGTCTCTGCCAGGATTTTGCAGCCCAGGCTTCCCACATGGTTACAGCCTTCTTTTGGACACCCCCTGCTCCAGCATGGGTCTCCTCCACAGGCTGCAGGTGGATCTCTGCATTCCCATGGCCCTCCATGGGCTGCAGGGGCACAGCGGCCTCACCATGGGCTGCACCAAGGGCTGCAGGGGAATCTCATCTCAGGCTCCTGGAGCACCTCTTGCCCCTCCTTCTCCACTGACCTTGGTGTCTGAACAGTTGTTCCTCTCATATATTCTTAATTTTCTCTTCTCTGAGTGCAATTATATATGCAGATTTTTTTCCTTTTTAAATGTGTTATCACAGATGCTCCACTACCTTCTCTGACTGTTCCAGCCTTGACAAGTGGTGGGTCTGGAGCCCGGAGCATGGGGAAATCTTCCAGCAGCTTCTCACAGAAACCACCAGTGTAGCTCCCTGTCATCTACCAAAACCTGTCCATGAAACCCAGTGCAGCAGCTAATAGGTAATTTGAGTTTCTTTCAAAGATATCCTGTTTGACTACATTTGACATCTGTGATCCAGGGTGTCTTTGCTCTTGTATATTTAAAATAGTGAAAATGAAAATGGACTTGTTGTTATCATCTCTTTTTCCTATGAAGTCACCTGTTCAGGATTCTTACTGAAACTGGACTTCTGCTCTGCTCCAACGACAGAATTTGGTACCTTGCAACAGGCACTGGTCATGGACCCCGCATTCCAGACTAAGCTGTGCCAGATAGGCACAGGAAGATGCGTGGTGGATTTCAATCCTCATGTTAAAGGAGACAGGGGCTTTATAAACAATGGTGTAGGTACCAGAGGCCTTAGGGACATATGAAGTAATAAATAGAGACAAGCTGATTAAGTACTGCAGTACAGGGATGCAGTGGTAAAAATTAAATTGCTTTAAGCATGGTCATACCATTTTGGTGATGTTAGATTTGAATTAGTAGATCATAAAAAAGAGAGAAAAAGGGGAAGTTTTCACCCCTATAAGTTGATGCCGTTGGTGCTCAAAAGACTCAGAAATTAGAAACAATTTACTTCTTAACTAGTATACAATAAAACAATAAACACAAAAGGAAGAGTTCTGGCTATTACCTTTCTAGATAAAGTTTCACACAAACTACTTCAGATCACAGGACTCTAGAAAAACGACTATGCTGTTTATGGAATTGCACAGTATCTCAAAGTAAGACTAGTTGTTCTCAAGGTTTCCAGACACTACCATGACAGATATTCATGGATTTAACAGGTCAGTCTTGACTAAATCCTTAAAAGTAGGTTTTAAAAATACTTGTGGGGTATGTATGATAAGACAATTTACATGCTTTGTGTATTGAGTGTCTTTAATATACCTTTTTGATAAACTAATTTCTGTTCATCTCACTGAGACCCCTAATCTTTTATTTAGAAACATGAAGTTTTATCTCTTAGTAGTGTCATTGAAACATAGAAGCCATTTTTCTTGCTCTCTTTCTTGCCCCAACACATTCCTGTTACTTGCCTTTCCTCTCCCCAGAAAAAAATTAGACAGTCTTAGAAATTCTTCAGGGTACTTTTATTATATTCATATTATATTCACATAGTTAGAGATATAATGGAAGAACAAAACATTTATGTGTGTAATCATTAATTTAAAAAAAAAAGAAAAAGAAAAAAGGTTGACAAGGTTGACTTACAGAGGAATTGAATACATATTTTTGAGCAACCAGAAAAAAGCTTTTCTGGATTAGTCTGGAGAAAATTATATTATAAAAATTAATATTCTTCCATTAATCCTACCATTGTTAAACCTTTTAATTTATTTATTTCCTAAAAACATATTTCCCTAGGGAGTAACTAAAACTTGAAACTCTGTCAGTCATTATATCAAGACTATGGACTCTTCAGAGAATTTTAGAAATACTGAAATACATCTATGATACTGCTTGTTCTGGCAATTTTCTGCAGATTATTAGCATGAAAATGTATATTCTAATATACAGTCTTTGAAGCTGAATTTCTGAGGAGGTCAATATTTTGGAGAAAATTTAGTAAAGATAAGAAATTAGATCAAAATTATTGTTTGTATAGTATTTGTTACACAGATTTCAAAATTTTTAAGTACTGAAAGTTACTTAAAAACTCTGATATTTTTATGTGCATGCATTCCTAAACAGAGTTCCTAGAGAGGTTTATATCATTGCAGAATATTTTCCTTTTGAATTCTGTATGGCATTTTTCTCATTAAAGCACCACAAGTACTAGATAACAGCTAAAGCCACTAAAAACAGAATTAACAGAGCAGAAATATAGAAAGTCTTCACTTTAGAAACTTCTTGAAGATAAAATGCGCTAAGGCCTCAATAAATTGTAAGCAAGGCAAATATGACTTTTGCTGTTGTTGCTTTACAAAAAGTGTTCCAGACCATCTAGAGACCATATGGGCCAAAACGCACCTGAAGATGAGTATGGCTGCACAGAAATGAGCAATAGAATGGTCTTTTAGTTAATAAAAGAAATTTTCACAAATGATAATCTTGTGAAAGTATACATCTTAAAAAATGCAGGCAGACAGCTGTTTCAACATGATTTTCTTTAAACAGCCTCATCTAAATGGGTTGGTGTCAAAGAAACCAAAGTGTTTATGCAGGCTTCTAATGAGTTTTAGCCTTCCAAACAGATTCCCAAAGACAGTGGGATTTCCAAATAATGAAGCTAGTTGAAAACATTTCTGCCCTAAAAGAAGGTACTGATGGAAAAATATTTTTAAACTGGGAAGTGAAGAGTCCTAGGAAGTCTAACATGTTTTAACTATGCATTTTTATTTCCCAGAAGATGAACAATCACAAGCTTTGTGTGGAACCTACGGTTTCTAAGTAGCGACACAACTGCCGTAGTAAAACTAACTTCTCCAGTTAGGAGTGAAATGATAAAAATGAAGTGAATTTTCAATAAGTGATCTTATTGATAGCAAGGCAGCCCAGAGACAATCTTAACTACATCTAGTTTGAGGGAATTTCTAAGTATCACTTTGTTCAGAAATAGTTTTTGGACACCTGACAAATTGTCATAATGTATTAACATTGGTTTTTGAGGGGTGACTGTGGACATATAAGCGCTTCACATCTTCCAAACAACACAACAGTAATCCTTGGGAATGGAATTTCAAGAGGGAATGTGAGGAGAGGATTGAGGATGTTTGTTTCTAGAAACAAACAAACAAACAAACAAACAAACAAACAAACAAACAAACAAACAAACACAGCCCGTACTCCTATCAAGTAGAAAGTTTTTATAGCCAAGGTTTTAGGATCTACTAGTGTATTCTTTAACGAATTACCATCTGCAAACCGCACAAACAGTACACCACTAGCTCCCAAAGAACGAAGCAATGCAGTGAATGGAGCAGAGTCTGGGTGAATGTCAGATCTGTTTAAGTACCAGAATTAATGGATTGTTAAAACGCTGTCCTATCCTAATCTTTATGGCATTTGGAGCTCTCTGGACTGCTCCAGATATGACAATGTGTGGAGTTTGACATGTACGAATTATATTATGCCATATTATCACTTAAAATGACCTCTTGCCTACTTCAAGCCAGTAGCAAGGTGTCTCTACCTCTACATGTTATGGATATTTAGAAATGTAGCTATGACAAAACATTGTCTATTCACTTTGAAGTGCAAATTAATTTGCAAAGTTTGCATAAGCTTGACATCACGTAGCCTACCTGCCATTTCCAAGAGAAAAAACTAATCAGAGGAAAGGGCAATATATGATATTTTCTACCCACTTGTATAAATTTAAATACAACCTCCAGGCTTTGCTTTTATTTTTTACAAACAGTATTTATTAATTTCTTTCTCTTTATAAAAATAAAGTCTTCAATTAATAGCTGGTCAATATCTGATATTCTAGTACACTAGTAGCCTAATAGATCATGGAGGGACACATGGCAAGATTATCAGAAGTTAAACATAATAGGAGATTTGCAAAATGAAAGACAGAAAATCTTAAAACCCACAAAAAATAAAGGACTCTTAGATTATCCTAGTTGAGAAGGAGTGGAGGAGAAGGCCGTGAAAATTTAACACATCCTTAAACTTTGTGTCGAATATTTGCTTTGGCCAATGAAATACAGTAATCACAGAAAGCTCTGAGCACCTTTAATTCCCTCGGGCTCCCATTCCTCCAGATATCGCTCCATATCTTGCATGATTACTTCCTGACTAATTCTCTCTCATATTTACTTTTGTTACCACAAATGCTTGCTGATCTTAGCTTGTCAAGCCAAATGCAACAACAAATAACCCTACAGCTTGTAAACTTGAAAAATATCTTTTTGTACAGTGCACAACATGAGAGAATTGAAGTTTTAGTTTGCTAAGCAGTTAAGATCTTCATAACAAGGCTGTAAGAAATCTAAGCAGAGAGGAAGAGGACGGTTACTGCTTTTTAAATGAAGCATTCTTACCAACAGAGCTAAAAAGCTATTGCCCATATCTGTACATTATTTTTAAATACTTGATATGTTACATGGAAAAATACCAAAATTATGTATCACATCAAGCATGCACTTTGCAACCACGGCTGTCTGTAAGAGTTGTGTCCACTCCAAAGAAAATATCAGATTCAGTGCAGGCATATGTTTTAAATAATCTAGGGATAGCGTACAGTCAGGAATAATTTATTATGCACATCTGTAAGAGTGCTATGTTTTAAAAGACACAGTTTTTATTAGAGCTTAACATTATTTTCTTAGGGGGAGGGCAGAATCCTGACAGTTTTAAAGAATCAGTTTTCTTCTTTAATAATAATTTAAAAAAAAATAGAGAAAAGAAATCCTGCACACTCAATTCAGTCCAGATTTTATTTGATCATTCTGCATGGTTTTGTGACATTTTTACTTTTCAACATGATGAAACAAAGGATTAAAGCTCAAAATCTCCCTCTTTAAATAGAAACAGCTTTTTCCAGGAGCAGACAGAAATCTTTGTTCCAAGCTGACAGCAAAGGGCTGCATTCTGCCCTTGACACAGCCACCCACTGCCAGCTGGGGTGGGGGAGCAGTGTACACGGACTGAGGGGCTTGCTATTCATCAGGGTTTGCTCTGGTTTCTTTTCATTTTCTTTTGAGGTGAGAGGAGATGGATTCTGTTAAAGAAAACCAACCAACCAACCAAACAAAAAAGACTCAGTTTCTGCACGGAAATGTCATTGGCCAAGGCTGATCTTGATCTACATTGCTTCAGTGCAGCACCTTGGTATGCTCCTGCTCATACCCCTCATTCTTGGAAAGGTGTTGACCCACTGTGCTGTGCCTTACTGGTGCTCCGCGTTTTCCTGGTTGAGCAAGGGCATGGGCACCTTAAATATGGGTCCTCCACTTGAAAGCAAAAATAAATCTAAGCAGTTGACAACGTTTCAGAAGTTGGGAACTATGGATTTTTCTACTTGTAGGTTAACTTTTTCCAAGGGATGACAGAAAGGAAAAGAGCGACATTTTGTAGCCTACAGAACAAGGGCTCAGCTGAAGCTTCCAAGTGACCTTGTGCAACTATGCTTAACCACAGCCTTCGAGCCTTTGGTCCCCATAATACACAGCTTGGTGCTGGCAAGAGAAAACCGCAGTTTCAGGCTTGCTGGTTTGCTCTTATCCACAGATGTGGGATGCTCATGCACCTCTGAACACGACATTCCTGGTGTTTCTCTAGTTGGAGTAATACTTCATCTCCCTGCATTTGTTTGCACCTCACACCTGCGTGCAGAGTACGTGTTGAATAAATGTTCTGAAGCCAGGACATGTTTTCTAAATAGGCTACCAGTGGGACATCCTTCTTTTAAAGAAGTTGTCTTTTTTTCAAATTCCAAGACTTATTCTTCCTGACTGGTTGTGAAGACTTAACAGCTTTGCCTTGATTGGTATTGCCACTGTAGATGGGTGGCAACCCCTGTAATAACCATAGGGACCAAAATGCAGTCCTAACCCGATAGTTTTTGCTAATAATAATGATATTCTCTATTAACATCATGTCCTTTCTAGTATAGCATTGAGGGTGAGATTTGGGACTTTTGTTTGGTTCTGTTTTACCACCTACTACAATTTCAATGGATGCCCTAGAAAATGTCAAAGAGCATCTCTCCTATCTTTTCTCCTGTTTTCAAAAGAAAAGAACAACTTTTCTGTGCTTTTGGTGTCCATGTTTATTTAATCAAAAATAAAGAACATTTTTTCTTTTATAAATAAAAGGATTTGCAATCCCTTTATCCAAGTAGAATATAACAGGTATTCTGAGTTTAATATTATTAAGTATGGTTATTAAGTAAATCCATGAGAATGGGTAGTCAACCTCAAGTTCCTTCCTGTATTTTACAGGCAAATAAATTTCTCAAACAGCATTTTGGAAGGATGATTGGATAAATGTGCAAAATTTACAAATTTAATTTGAATATACTCATATTTCATAGGAACTGCATTACACAAAACATGAAATTTTATGTGACTATGAGTTTTGATATTGCATGAGCAGAACTTCACGAGGGAATTATGTTGCTGAGCTTAAAAAGCACATGTGCAACTTACAGCATTATCAAAAATTGGAGAATATAAAACCTACAAAGTTACTGAAATTTGACAGAAACATTTGTTCACAGAATAAACGCATAAGAAATAGAAAGGCTAATTTTAAAATCAATTATTTGGACTAATAATCGTACAATGCCAGCTGATATATTTTTCAAGCGTATTAAGGTATAGAAAATCTGGAAGACAATCAAAAAGATGTTAAAATTTGACAAAAAGACAACAGCAAGAGATGCTGAATGATTAGCAGTTGTGACAGCAGGAACGAAATTATCTGCCCTATTGTAATATTTAATCTTCTCTATTAAGGAGATATCTCAAGAGAAACACTGATTTCTGAAAGTGAAAGACTATAAGAATTTGACTGCAAGTATTTCAGAAAAAATGTCCTGCTGGAGAAGCCTATAGCCAGTGGATTCACGCTGTGTAAACATACTCGATACAGCCTTTGTTCAGCATAACAATTTTTGACAGGGCATATAGTACTAATAAAAGGCAAATTAACTGCTTTATGGACTCTTTACTGACTTCAGCATTTTCACACTATGCAAACTCCATTAATCACAGTTTCTGGACTGAAAAATTAAAGTTACAGAAGCTAGATTTTAATCACATTAATTATAGCTTCTATATTTAGCATCTGTAGTTATAATCACCACTTAGTTAGATTAACTAATTTTTATAACAAAAAAAAAAATTGATGTAAAAGACACTATGCACTCTAATAGCTGAATAATAAAAACCTTGTAAATATATATCCCTGCTGTGATCCATCGTGATGAAGATCTCAGGATTGGGCCCAAATGCAATTTTAGTACAATTTCAAGTTGATTAAAACAACAAATACTTATCAATCTTAATTTGAAGGTAATAGCTCTACAGACTTTATTGATAAGAAAATCACACTCTAATAGAACCATAATCATTCCAAGCCTGTAGATAGCAGTAAGAGGTGACTTTTTGTGGCATTCATTAACTCTGGTATTAATAGTAACACATCTTATGTTTCATCAGAGTCAACAGGCTCCAGCAATTTGAGTCTCAAAATTATACTCTGTGTCTGTTTCTGTGTGTGTGTGCATGAAAAACCGTATATTACATCCTGCCATGTTCTTTAATTTGTATCATGTCTGCTCTTTAATATGATATCTTACATTTACATGCCCATAACCTTTAATCTGAGAAAACTTTTCTACAAACTGGAAAGTGCATTATACTTGTTTCATATACCAGGAAAATAAATGCAGATAAAATAATTGATTTGAAAGAATATTCAAGAGTTTTTTCAGAACAAAGAAATAAAAGTAGGATCATATTGCTCTCCAAAACATTGGACCACTTTCTTCCAGATCTTTTCCCATAGTCTACTATTATATCTGAACTAGGGGGAAAGGAGACAACTATAATTTCACTTAAAAAAGAAAATAAGTTGTAGTTCTAATTTTAAATGCAATTTTAAAAAAAGTAAAAATAAAATAACAATCAAGAAAGCAATTACCTTGAGCATGCGCACATTTATTTCATATTTACTTTTCTTGTTAGGGTTTTGCAATTTTCAAATGTTGTGTTTTTTCTACACGTTACTTTTTCTCTCTGCAGCATTTTGGGTGGTCATTGCTAGCGTAGGTATTTTTTGCCTAGGTTGAATTATCTTTCTGATGGCAGATCATTGCATTATAAAAAGAAATTCTCTAACAAGGAGTCAAAATTTTCTACCAAATGGAATTGTGTCTGCCAAAGTGATGCTATTAAGGTCACTAGATATTACCATTTCATGAAATTCCCATAAGTCTTAAAATATATAGATTTCAGAAAATTTTCATCTATTTGCTTTTAAATACGTCAAAGAAACTCAAATAAATACAATAAAATATTTCCTGTTGGTTTTACTTGTTATTCCTTCTCCAGGTCACATAAATATACTTGGATGAACTTGCATTTTGCATTTGTATTCACAACTACTTTTGAGGACTTATGATTAACTACTTCTGCAGCCATCTGTGAAGTCAAAAATCAGATCTGAGGGATCAGATTGCTTTTTACTAATAATTATTTTATTTTTAATAATTAATAAATGTGTTACTAATTCTTATTGATAACATTCCCGCAATTATTATATTATAAATTATTAATATTATCAATCCTGTCAGGGATCTGAGCTGCAAACATGAAAATTAATCATATCAGTGTGACATGATGCATGTTTCCAGCTTTCAAATTGTTAGGTTTTGGATTTAGTGATCCTTACTACAATTACCAGCTGTTTCAAAAGTAGTACGCACCTTGCATGGGCTCCTCTGCATCCCTGAGGAGATGAAGATTACTGTTTTTGCCAAGGACAGTCAAATATTTGAAGCTAACTAAAGGAGGCAACTTACACTCATGGAAAATATTCAATGACTATAAGTCAGCAATAGGCAACCAACAACACCGGTTTTGAGCACCATTTGTAAGGGTTTGAAATGCATTGTCAATTCCTGTTGCCATTACACACATTCAAGACATCAAAGAATTTTCAGGAATGATAAAAACCAACATAAAGGAGGACACCACAGACAGGTTCTCGATAGCGATACAAATTATTTCCTCCTTTTGAGCTAGCGTATAATAGTTTAGCTGGAATTTTTGTTCCTCTGAAATAGATTTAATTCATTAGTTAATGGTATTTGTAGATGCAGAGGTTTCATTCAGGATCTTAATTCACTTGTTCTACTGCTGTTTGGCAGGAAGGTTAAGATGATGAAGGGACAGAAATCTTAAAATTCTTGTAGACCAAGAAAAAGTAAAGTGCTTACATTTTCTGAATATTCAGCTTTAGGACTAAGATATGAATAAAAGAAAATTTTGCTGAAGAAATAAGGCATGAAGTTGGAACTACATAAATTAGGCATTTTAACTAGTAAACAACCACACTGAAATTGCAACTTTTCGAAGCAGAACCGTGTTTCAGATTATTTCATTGCAAGCATGCTATTCATTTTTGGTGTGGCTTACACATCACTAAATTCCAGTTGTGAGGAATGATGTCTTAGAATTATTTCATTTTACCAGCTGGTCTTCACTGCAATAGGGAATCCTTGCTGCATCACAGACTGATGTTCATATCATTAACTTTTCTCCACTTGTGACGTGAAACTACTATCAGCATGAAGATGAGCAATTTTGCCTGCAGTTTCCCTTAGAGTGCTGCAATCAAACTGTGCAATGCTCCAGTGGCATATGCACCCACTGATCACATGAAGGCCTTCAGCTGCTTCTGTATTTTCTGCTTTGTCCTTTAAACAATCCTGTCCATTTCTGTTGGTTTTGTGCAATTTATTCCAGTAGAGAATGTCTGATTCGTTTTTAGATTCATCCTGTTTCTAACAGTCACAAAACCTCAGTTATTTATCCATGTTAAGTCCCTTTCCAAAGACCCAGCTGTGACAACCCTACATGTGTTCAGGACTAAAGCTAGGTACTTAAACTTCCATGATGTTTGAAATTCAAGCATATGCATGTGTACAAGTTATGGTCACCTTCAACTACATCTTTTTCAGATCAGTTTTAAGCTGCTGTGACTTTCACAGGGGATGCTGTGATCCTATTTAAAATTAATTCTGTAGAATTTTATAGATCTTTTTCCTTCATAGACATAATAGAAAACTTTTTTGTAGTGTGTCCACTTGCTACTAGGTGCAAACTATTCTTGAAGCAAAGTCATTTAAACCCAGTTCAAGTGCAGTACATTAGCACTGAGGAGCAATTTATCTTTACTCTCACTTCATTTGCAAACTTGTCCTCTAGTGATGGGGTTTTAATTCTTTCTCCCTCTATTTCTCCAAACTTTCCTGTGACTGTTCTGTGGTGATTAATTCTGAAATATTTCAGCAACTCAGGCATGCTAAATAATTTAAATTTAAGTGCCCTCACAACTTTTCTACATCCTCTTTTTCCTATAAGATATAAAATCAGATCTGTTCAATCTCATGTTGGCCACCAATAACTCTTTCTGTTTCTGTCATGTCTTAATTACTTTCGCCTTAAGTCTTTCACTTATGTGTGCCAATATTAAGTAAAGCCTTTCCATCATTGTTAATTATACGTGTGACTGTGAATAATTACTCTCCAAGTTTGCAAGGTTTATTTCACATTTACAGTGGAAAGTATATAATTTCTTTTAATACTATATTCAGACCTAAATTCACCAAAAAAA
>VZRN01000096.1:2039-13547 GCA_013397935.1 Dasyornis broadbenti
ATGGAGGGGACCGCTGCCCTGGGGGCACACGGGACACGGGGGCGATGCCTTTTCCAGGCAGGGCAATTTCCCACTCAGTCCCAAAGTCCCAAACCCCTCAATCCCGGCTCTCCTGACGCCTTTCTCTCCTCCAGGGCCGTTTCCAGCCCAGCCCTCGTTCCCCGGCCCGGCGCCCCCCGGGTACCCCCAGACCCTGCCCCTGCCGCATCCGCCCCCCTACCTTGACCCTGCACCTGCGTACCCCGAGGTAGGTGGGACACCTGTCCTGAGGGGGCGCTCACCCCTGGGACCCCTCCTGTTCATAGCCCAGGGACCCTAAAGCTCACCTGGTTCTCTTAGACACCTCCTATAGGCCCAGAGAGACCCTAACGCTCACCTGGCTCCCTTGTACAGGGACACCTCCCATAGCCCAGATGACCCCAAAACCTCCATTAAAGCCCAGGGATTAATTCCAGGTGATTCCCTGTTCCAGCAGGCAGGTGAAGAGTCCCCCTGGGTGCTGGATGCACACCTGGATGTGGGATAACACCTGTCTGACCTTGCTGACTCGGCATTTTTCCAGCTCTACCGTCTCAGCTTCGTCCCCCTGGGTGCTGCCAGCGTACCCTCCGTGTCCCCAGTGTATCCAGGTGCTTCCCTGTACCTGCCCCTGGCCCCGCCGCTGCCCGTGGGGGCTCTGGGCTCCCCTGTGGCCTATTTCCCACTGGGACAGGTGTATCCACCAGGAGCCACGGTGCTGCTGGAGGGGGGATTTGACACCGGAGCCAGGCTGGGGACAGGTGGCACCGGCAGCATCCCAGTGAGTACAGGTGGATCTGTGGGATTTGGGATTGGGTGGGAAGGTTTGGGACAGGTGGTGCCTGGTGAGTGCAGGTGAATCTGAGGGATTTGGGATTGCGTGGGAAGGTTTGGGGCAAGTGGCACTGGCAGCATCCCGGGGAGTGCAGGTGGATCCACAGAATCGGGGGGTTTGGGTGGGGAGGGAGCAGAAGATTACCTGCCCCCGGGCCAGGTGAGTCCCAGCCCCGTCCCACCTGGCCTAGGGCATTTCCAGGTGGGCTCAGGGATCACAGGTGGCTCTGGCTCACTGGGTGTGGCCGGTGCTGCCCAAATCTGGGCTGGTGAGAGCAGGGCAAGGGGGGCCCTCGGCCACCTGACCTCACTTGGCCCCACACCTGGGCTTGGCAGTTCCTGCGAGCTGGGGGAGGGTCCTGCTCACCTAGGCCCTGCTTCCCCAGATTCCCTTGGCTCCCTTTCCCTGGAACCTGAGAGGTTCCTGCTCCCCTGCTATTCCCACCTGGTGCTCGTGGACAGGTGGAGAGCGTGTTCCGCCGGTGGCAGCACAGGTGTCAGCACAGGTGACAGGCGTCCCCCAGCTCCCTGGCCCAGGTACCTCAGAGATGGGTCAGGGCTGAGGGCCCAACGTGTCCCTCCCACAGCCGCTGTCCCTCAGCAGGCGTGGGGACATTGCTGAGTCCCCACAGCCCATGGGGGCTTTGTGCCCGTTCTGGCCGTGACACCGACCTCAGCTGTCCCCTGTGGTGACCGTGACCTTGTGCCCTGCTCCTGCCATGACACTGACCTTGGCTGACCCCTCCTGTCGTGACAGTGACCCCGGCTGTCCCCTTGTCCCGACACTGACCCATCCCCCGTTTGTGTCTTGCAGCCGCCGCCCGCCGGGTGCCCCCCGGGAGCCGCCCCGGTGCCCGTCCCGCCCGGAGCCGCTGTTCTGCTGCCGCCGCGCAAGGGGGGCTTCGGCCTGGGGGGGCCCGGGGGCGGCTTCGGCCTCTGGTGAGGGGGGCCGGGTTTGGAGGGGGGTACCCCCGCCCTCCAGCTCCTCCCCCCCAGGTACCTGCGCAGGGCCTGGGGAGCCCCAAAGGCCGGGGACGGACGCCCCCGTAGGTGACACAAGTGGGTGACAGGGAAGGGGTTTGGACAATGGGGGGTCCTGGGGGGTTCATTCACAAATTGGGGTGAGCTCAACCCCACCCTTTCCTCATTTACACGCAGATCTAATTAATAAATGGCCTAATTGCACCCTGGGGAGGGGTTTCCCCTTCCTCTGCCCTCGTGCCCCTGCTGGACCCACATCCGGCTTTTTGTTCCTTTGGGAAAGGTGAATTTTGGGTGGAAAACAGGCAAAATCTCCTCCTTGGAGGAAAAATCTCCTTCTCAGAGGCAAAAAATCTCCTTCTCAGAGGCAAAAAATCTCCTTCCCAGAAGTGGCAGGGGCACCTGAGCCCTTCCCGGCCTCACTCCCGAGGTCCCCCCTCACCCTCTCCCCCTATCTCCTCCAAGAAGGTCTGTCCCGGGATTTTTTTTAACCCACTCCGAGTAATCTTGGATTGTTTGCACTTCAGCTCTAATCAAAGCCATGACGGTGCCAGGGCCGCGCTGCAGCTCCCGTGGGATCATCCCATGCCAGCTAGAACCAGGTTTAACAGATGCTCAATTAACAAACGCTTGATATTAACTCAGACCTGGTGTTCTCACACCCAAATTCCTTAAACCCGAGAGCTTCCATCTGTCCCGGGGTGTGTGGGACTGTCAGTGAACACACAAACCCGCTTGGATCGTTGTTTGGGATTGGGGTGGTTTGGGTTTATCAATGGGTTTATCAATGAGTTGTTTATCAGTGGGTTTGCGAGTGGGTTTTATGAATGGGATGTTTGCAGATGGATTTTATGAATGGGACGTTTGTGAATGGGCCGTGAGTGGGTTTATCCGTGTGTTTATCAGTGACTCATTCCTGCATTGATAACCAAACCTCCGCAGCCCTAGGAGGAACATTTCAGGCACACTCAGTCGGGTGTCTTTTCTTCTTTTCGGTTGTTATTTGATGAAGAAAAGAGCTCAGATCCGATTCTGTTTTTATCTTAATGTTTCACTTTAACCTGAATCCGCGTCCTGTGTGTGTGTGACCATCCCTGACTGTTCCCGAGCTCGGCTCTCGGACTCTCTGTGCTGCACTGAACTTGTGGAGTTTTTATACTAAAAACCAAAAATAAAGAATATTTTGAAAATTTAAGTGAAGTAACAAATTTCTGTTGGACCTCTGAGAACCCCTTTGGCTGCTGTCAGCCGGGGATTTCCTCACTTCTTTCCTCTTTCCTGCTGGCTTGGAAACTTCCTTTTTTGGGAGTATTATTTTTTTGGGGGGTATTTTGGGTTTTTCCTGCCTGCGGGCACCCACATATTCCTTCCATGGCTGGTTTCATCAATTAAGGGGAAATAAAAAAAAAACCCAAAATCAGCCTGTAGATCCTCAGCTTTAGGCAGATCCCCAGCTCCAGGGAATTTAGGTCCATCACAAGCTCCAGGAGATTCAGGCAGAACTTCAACTCCAGGGAATTTAGGCAGGATTCCAATTTAGGTAGATTCCCCAAATCCAGGGAATTTAGGCAGAGCCCCAACTCCAGAATTTAGTCAGATCCCAACTCCAAGGAATTTAGGCAGATTCCCAACTTACGAAGATCCCCCACCTCCAAGAAATTTCGGCAGATCCTCAGCTCCAGGGTATTTAGGCAGGCCCCCAGCTCCAGGAAATTCGGGCAGATCCCCGATGGCAGCGAATCCAGCCAGCATCCTGACTCCTGAAAATTCACGTAGACCCCCAGCTCCAGGGAATCTCGGGAGCGGTGTGGATCCCAGGTGCGTGCTCAGATAAAATATTCCTCCTTCTCCTTGGCTGGAGCCTCGTCGGCGCGCGGGGCCGTGTCCGGCTCCGGCTGCTCGTAGGTGCGATAGGAGCCCTGGTTGCGGTACAGGTAAACGCCGATCACCAGCAGCACCGTGAGCAAGGTGAGGAACACCAGCGTGATCACCACTGCGGGGGAGCCGAGGGAGCGGAGTCAGCGCCGCAGCGCCGGCACCTCCCCGGGGCGGGGCCGGCAGCGGCAGCGGCCTCACCTGCGATGACTGCGGTGTCCGCGTCCTCACGGCCCGCGGGGGTCGGAGCCTTCTTCAGGTACGGGGTGGTCAGGTCTTCCTCGGGACAGGGGAGAGAGGGAGGTGAGGGAGGGCCCGAGCCTGGGGGAGAAGCGTGGGGAGAGCCTGGGCAGGCGGCTCCAGGTGCTCACCTGCGCTCAGGTGGGGCTGAGCCGCCTCCATCGCATCGGCTCCTGCCAGGTGAAGCTTTGGGGTCCTTCGGAGCTGCCAAAAATAGCGAGAAAAGGGGTAAATTCCCACTCAATGCCCCATCACCTGGGCTCAGGTGGGGCTGAGATCCCTCCTTCCAATGGCTCCTTCCAGGTGAGGCTCCGGGGTCCTTCGGAACTGCCAAAAATAGGAACAAAAGCAGTGAATGTCCGTGAAATGCCCCAAAAGGCTTCGCGCGAGGGGGTGGTGCAGCACCAGTAACGCACTGGTGTTACTGGGGCTGGGGGAGGAGCCGGGGCAGGGAAGGACCAGCCCCAGATCGGATTCGCTCTCAAATTTTGAGAGCTTCAAATTGCCTGAAAGTCCTTGAAAATGCCCCAAATCCGGGGCCGCAGGTCGGTGCCGCAGGCGCGACGCGGAATTGCCGGACCCACCTTGGCTGTGCCCGGTGGGAGCCCCCGGGACTCCCCGAGTGTCCCGGCGGTGGCTCCGGAGCTCGGGGCCGGGTGGCTCCGGGGCTCGGGGGTTCCGTGACTCAGCGCAGCCGGGAGCGAATCAAATCCCGTTCGTTCGCGGTTTTCGAAACCAGAGGAAATCGAGCGGCGGGAGCGCGGCCGGGGGCAGGAGCAGGGGCGGGGCCGGGGAGCCGGGAATTGGGGCTGAGGGGGCCCGGAATTCGGGAAGGGAGCCTTGGGATGGGCGGCCACCCCGGGCGGGCAATGCCCGGCTCGGGCTGGCACCAGCCACCCGCTCATTAAACTCAGTTTTACTTAAAAACAGCTTTGCTTTAAACCCTGTTTTAATTTAAAACCAGTTTCTCTTTAAACCCGGTTTTTATTTCAACCCAGCTTCACTTTAAACCCAGTTTTAATTTAAATCCAGCTCACTTTACACCCAGTTTTAATTTAAATCCAGCTCACTTTACACCCAGTTTTAATTCAAATCCAGCTTCACTTTACACCCAGTTTTAATTTAAATCCAGCTTCACTTTACACCCAGTTTTAATTTAAATCCAGCTTCACTTTAAACCTGGTTTTGCTGTAAGACCAGTTCTGCTTTAAAACTATTCCTGCATGAAACCTTGCTTTGTTTTAATCCGATTTTACTTTAAACTTGGTTTTGCTTGAAACCAAATTCGTCCTTAATCCCAACTTTGTTTTAAACCCGATATTGCCTTAAACGCAGCTTTGCTTTAAACCCAACTTTGCATTAAGCCCGATTTTACTTCCAGCCCAATTTTGCTTTAAGCCTGATTTTGCTTTAGTCCCAGTTTTATGTTAAACCCGTTTTCTCTTAAAACTTAGTTTTGCTTTAAACCCAATTTTGGTTTAACTCCAGCTTTTCATTAAACCCAATTTTGAATTAAAGCTGATTTTTCTTTAAACCCAGCTTTCCTTTAAACCCAGTTTTCTTTAAACATGATTTTGCTTTAAACACAATTTGCATTAAATCCAGATTTGCTTTAATCCCAGCTGTTTTAAACTCGTTTTTCTTTAAACCCAGCTCTGAATTAGATCAAATTTTGCTTTGAACACGACTTTAAATCCGGTTTTGCTTTAAACCCGGTTTTGCTTTAACCCAGCTTTTCACTAAACCCAGCTTTGCTGCAAAGTTGGGAAGCCCCAGGCCTTTCCCAAAGCCATCCACGACCTTCCCATGGAGCAGCCGCTGTTCCCGGGGGGCTTCGGAGCAAAAAACTGGGTCTGATTTCGCCAGAAGAGATCGGGATTTAAGAGAAAAAGAGGAACAGGCGCTGCCGGATGGAATGGGAGCTGGTCCGGGCCTTAGGGAGGGATCCTTGGGAAGAGTCCGGCATTGCCAGTGGGAAATGGGAACAAACCAGTTCCCTGCCCCAGCGCCCAAAAATTGGAATCCTGGGACCCGCAGCACCTGGAGAAATGGAACCCTGGGACCCACCAAAGGTTTAAACCGAGTTTTATCTGAGGGCAAGGTTTGATTCCTCATCAAACCATCCCTGGTCACGGAGCTCCTCGTGCTCTGTCCTGGGGCGGGGATGCTCCCTGTGGATCCCCCGCTCTGCCCCCGCCTTGGGATCGTGGGAAGGAGCTCCCCAAAACCAAGCGGGAAGGATCCGGTGCTTCCCAGCGCGGAAAACCGCGGGATATTCGGCGGTGCCAGGCCGGGATCCAGCCCGGAAGGGGGGGCTGGCAGCGGGAATGAATCATTTCCAGCGCGCTGCATCCCCGTGGATTTCCATGTGTTTTTAGACAGAATCCAGGGTTGTGAAAATCCCTCATCTTCCTCATTCCTGGGCTCCAGCCGAGTGGCTCAAGAGCCGTTCCCAGGGGAAACCCGACCCCGCTCCGCTGCTCTGATCCCGGAAACTCCGAGGAGGAGAAGCCCTGGGGACGCAGCCCCCCCCAAGCCCATTCCCATGCCCATTCCTGGTGCCTGGAGGACGGGATGAGCAAACCATCCCCACAGGGATTTTCTAGGGGTGTGCGTTCACAGCCCCCCCGTTCCCATTCCCTTTCCCATTCCCTTTCCCATTCCCGGCGGATGGAGGATGGGATCAGCAAACCATCTCCACAGGGATTTTTTTGGGGTGCTCAGCTGCCCCTTCCCAGCCTCCCCTTCCCTTTCCCTTCCTTCCCGGCTGATGGAGGGTGGGATTTGCTGCTCACCCACATTCCTTCTCCCTGCTCACTCTGGGATGATCCCCTGGGAGCAGCACTTTGCTCCCTCTGTTTCCCCCTCAGTTTTCCTGCCGGATTTCCTGCTTTCAGCCTCTCCCTGTGGCAGGATCCGGCCTTTTCCCTCCCCTCCACCCCAAATCCAGCTGGAAAAAGCCCGGCCGAGCCCCGGCGTTCCGGCTTCACCCCAAAGCAGCCGCGCACCCCGTCCCTCATCGCGGGGCTCCGGTACCTCCGTGTCCAAACCCCCGTGACTGGCGTCACCCCCTCCGAGCCCCCGGGGAACCGGGAATGCCGGGGGGCGCATCCCGGGATCCACGTCCCACTCCTGCAGCTCTTACCTGCCGGGACCACGTGCGGCTCCAGATGAAGGCGGTGCCCAGGTGAAGGCGTTGTCCTTTTCCTACCTCACCTTTCCAGTTCGGCTGGAATGAGGATCAACCCCAGGATTCCTCCTCCGTTAACCCCTGCGGAGCCAACCCATCACCCCGGCGACTGGGAATGGGGCTTTGTGTGGGAATGGGGGAATTCTGCATCACGGGAGGGGAAAATCGGGGTGTTTTGAGGGGTTTTCGGCATGACAGCGCATTTTCCGGGAGCTGGTGGAACGGGCTCGACGCCTTTTCCCTGAGTCACGAGTGTTGGAGAGGGGGAGAGAGTCACAACCTCTCCCCTCTCCACTCCTCATCCACCCCAAACCCCTCGGCGGGGATCCCCCCGGACCCAACCCCGGATGGAGATTTGGGATTTTGCCGCCTTTTCCACCTTTATTTCGGACGGGATGGGGGCTGGGAAACACATCCTGGGGAATGGATTTGGGGAAGACGCCGCATTTCCCGTGGGATCACAGGGTGCTGAGGGACTCGGGGGGGTCCTGGAGGGGATCTGCAGCACCCGGGGGGTCCCGGTTCGTGTCCTGGCTCGTGTCGTGCTCCGGTGCCCCGGAACAGCCCTGGGAGAGACACGGGGGTGACACCGGCACCTCGCGATTCCGTTAAATCCCACCCAAAAGGGCCCGGGTTCCCCCCGAGCCCTCCCCGCGTCGCAGCCGCCTGGGCTGGGGATCCCGAGGGGATCCTGAGGGAATCCTCGGGGCAGGGGCAGGCCCAGCCCCACCTGCAGCACGGAGCGTCCCACGGGCTGGCTTTGTCCCCGTGTCCCCCCAGGCCTGTGTGTGACCCCCGCTCCCACCCCCGGCGTCTCCCAGAACTTTCCCTCTCGGCTTTTGCCCACCTTCGGCTCCACTTCCGTCACCTCCGCGCTGCCCTCGGTGTCACCGCGCTGTCCCCTGTCACCGCCGAGCTGGCACGGCTCCCGGGGACACGCCGGTGCCGCCGCCGCGGGACCGAGGACATGGCCGGGCACAGCCGCGGTTGGGGACGGTGGCCCCGCGGGACGCGCCCGTCCCTCAGCGCCGGTGGCCGCGCTGTCCCCAGCCGTGTCCGCGCTGTGCCCTGCGGAGTCCCTGCTGTCCCCTGCCGTGTCCGCGGCTTTGTCCGGCTCCGGCGGCGCGGTGCCGGTGGCCTGGGCAATGGCCTCGGATAAAATCAGTGACGCCAGGGAGGTGGCGATGCCTTCGGCCACCCCCCGGCTGTCACCCCCCGGCTCCGGCCCCCGGCTGTCGGGGTCTATCCCCCGCTCCGCGGCTGTCGCCGGTGTCGCCTGACCAGGGGCCAGGGCGTGGGGGTCGGCGATGGGCTCCGGGGTCTCCTCGCTGGACTCCGACTCTGTCACCGATGTCGCCTGCTCCGGGGACAGATTGTCGCGGCCGGAGCCGCGCTCTGCGGTCTCCTCGCTGGACTCCGACACCGTGTCCAGGGACCCCCCGCTGGCGGGCGAAGCCGGGGGTGGCCCGGGGGAAACAGCCCCCAGGTCCCCGTTGTGGGCGGCATCGGTGGCAGCGCTGCCCCCACCGTGGGACCCCGGTGTCACCTCCGCGTCCAGCACGGGCGCCTTGTCCGGGCAGGGGAACATGGCCGGGGGGCTCACGGGCGAGGAGATGATCAGCGAGCGGCGGTTGCTGGCGGGGCACAGAGGGGCTTCGGCTTGGGATGTCCCCGAGCGCCCTTGGGGTGTCACCGTCCCAGCTTGCGGGTGACGCTTCCCCATCCAGCAGGACCCGGGTTCATTCTCCAGGACCATCAAAAGCGCCTTCAACCCTCCCTGGGGAGACGCCCGCCCACCCCAGGACTTTGGGAGCGGAGACTCCATCCCGTTTGTGGGGGCTGGGGGGCGATTTGCCGCCAAAACCCCCGTGTCCCCTCAGGTCTCCCCCGGGCCTTACCCGGGGACACCTTTGATGATGAACACCTTGCTCGAGTGCTGCTTCTCCAGTTTGCTCATCAGCTCGTACAGGTCCCGGTTCAGCTGGCGAGGGGGGGACACAGAAATCCCTCAGGGGGGCCCCAGACACCCCCCATCCCCGGGGGCTCAGCGGGGCCCCCAGCACCTGGGGACACCCCGAGCGCCCTCGGGCTTCTCTGAACGAATCAATGAAACCAAGAGCGAGGACTCCAGGGGGTGCGGGGCAGCACCGGCATAGCCACCTGGGGACACCTGGGGACACCTGATGCTGCCGCGGTGGGGGCAGGGGAGGTGTTTTGGGGTGCTCCCACCTTGCTCATCTCCTTGTAAAAGACGTCGCGGAGGTTGGAGATGTTCTGGAAAACGGTGACGTAGCAGGCGATGCGGCTGCGGGGGGACACGGGAGGAGTATGGGGGCGCCCACGATGTGCCACAGAGGGGGCACGGGAGGGATCTGGGGGCACCCACCCACGTCCCACGGGTGTCCGTGTGCTGAGCCCCCACCCGTGAGTCCCCAACTCCGGGGACCCCTCGGGGAAGAGGAACCTGACCCCCTCAGGGCCACCCCATGGGTGCCGTGGCGTTGCCACCTGCCTCTGTCACCGCCCCCCTTGGCCGATGGCCCCCAGGACCCCCGATGTGTCCCCAGGGCGGACTTTGAGGAGAGACCCGCTCCAATTCTCCCCTGCAGGCGGGGAACTCACCCACGCCATGGCACCTACGCCCAGCCACGGTCCCACAGCCCCACAGCGTCCCCCAGTCCCTGCAATGTCCCCCAGCTCCCAGATCCATGATGTCCCCAGCCCCCGCGGTGCCCCCAGCTCCCACGATGTCCCCCAGTCCCCGCAATGTCCCCCAGCTCCCAGCCCCTCGATGTCCCCCAGCTCCCACGATGTCCCTCGGCCCCTCGATGTCTCCCAGCCCCTGTGACACCCTGTACCTGCCGTACAGGACCGGCAGCTCCTCCCGCAGGTCCCTGTTCAGGTCCTCAAACACGGCCTGGGCTTTGTTGAACTCCTCCTCGGCCTGCGGGGAGGGACGCGGCGGGGCCGGGCTCAGTCCCCACGGCCCGGGGCTGTCCCCACGCGGGGGCTGTGCCGGGGGGTCCCGGGGGTCCCAACCTTGGCGATTTTGGCCTCGTCCTTTTTCTTGGCGCTTTGCAGAGCCTCCAGGTGGTGCCGGGCGCTGTCGTAGTCCACGAGCTTCCGGCCCCGCTTGGCGATGCGCTCCTGGGGGCGGACAGGTGAGCCAAGACCCCCCCGTGTGTCCCCTGTTCTCAAACCCCCTCCGACCCCGCAGGGGGCACCTTGAAGTCCCCGAACTGAGCCAGGTAATTCTCCATGAGCCGCAGGGCTTGGTCGGCCAACTTTGCCTCGTAGTCGTCCCACAGGAGGTCATTGCTCTGGGGGGGGACAGGGACAGGGACAGAGGTGACGCCCGGGACCCTCCAAGCCCCCAGGCTCCAAGGGGACCCCTGGGGACACCCAGGGCTCACGTCGGCGATGGCTCGGAGCTCCTCGTGCCCATCCCACTCGGGGCTGTAAATCTCCTGCAGCGTCTCGGCCACTTTGCGGGAGCTCGTTGATTCGTTATCGTTATTGATTCATTCATTGCTATCTCTCGTTATTTATTAGCCCGGGTATGTTATTTCAAATTTTTTATTATCTCTTTATCATCCCATATATACTATACCCCATATAGATCTGTTATCTGCAGTACTTTTGTTATTATTCTACCTTTAATATATCTTTCATATCTCTACAGAATTTCTATCTATCTATCTATCTATCTATCTATCTATCTATCTATCTATCTATCTATCTATCTATATCTATTTTATCTCTTTATTATATTTCTATTTAATATATATTTATAATATTTATCTTTAATATGTCTTTCATCTCTCTAGAATTTGTATATATTTATTATCTATTATCTATCTATCTGTCTATCTATCTCTCTGTCTCTCTCTCTATCTCTCTATCTCTTTATCTGTTTTGTCTCTTTGTTATCCGATATATATTTAATCTATAATGAGATATAAATATATATTGTATATTCCATATATGTAATATATATAATATGTATCTCAGAATATATTTATTATCTATTATCCCACGTATAGTATTTTGATTTTCTATTTTCTCCTTATTATCTCTTTGCAACATACAATCTATTTACTCTCAATATTTATTTTGATTTATTATTTCTTTTGATTTAATATTGTTTTTGAAATTAAAAATCAATTTATTACAAGCACGATTTATTTCCTGTGCTGTTCCTTATTTATTCTCCTGGCGCACAAACCCAGCGAGGCTCCGCCCCGAGCCCCTCCCTCTTGCCGGGGCTTTCCCGGAACATCCCGGGTCGGTTCCTCACCTCTCACAGCTCCCACGAACCCCTTGAGGTCCTTGTAGAGTTTGTGACCCTCGTTCTGCAAAACGCGGCGGGG